>JANFOE010003464.1:2500-15445 GCA_025667525.1 Glebionis coronaria
ATTCAATCATTCAGATCCAAAATCAATAAACAAGCAATCGGGACAAATGGTGTCCTATTTTATAAAAAATAACATGTCATCTCCCTCGCGGGTTTATAAAACATTTATAAAAACATTTAAAAGAGTGCGAGGCTATGAACTCACGTTGATATGGGAAGGCGGGTTATCGGCAATTCGGTCGTACGGTACGTGCTTCAATCACGGAAACCTAGACAAATAATACTCGTCTTAGACTCATGTCCAATGAATTTATAAAAATAAAAATTATGTATACATATGATGATTATTTATATATATGATGGTCAAGTGGGTTTACATATTCTCATTAACTCGTTTTAGTGTTTACGTATTGGTATCTTTTTACTAGTTTACTAGTTTTACCTATTTACGCGTTTTAAGTCCGATAGACTTAATATAAGTTCTTTAACTTGTTTTAATCCCTTTTATACCTATATTATCAGTATGTATACTTTCCATGTTGGGCCCAAATGGGTTAAGCCCAATAAGTTCTTTTTTACAAGTTTTTATCTTATTTAGTCCAATTATTAGTCCAATATGCTTAATTAGCTCGTAAATGTCCGTATTTCTTATAGTTTGGGTTTTATCGGTTTTTACTTGTATTAGATACTTATATATCAGTATATGACTTTCATAAACTTTACATTAGACGGGTTTGGTTGTCTAAGTTTTATTTGGCGAAAAACGTTAATTTTACGGCGATAGCCGAAAAAGTCGTAAAAACAATGTTTATAGTTTTATAACTTATAAGTATTATTTCACTACCATTTATATAAGTTATTCATTCATTTATCCTTTTAAATATTTATATAAATAAGTTTTATAAGTTAGTGGGTTTTTATTTTTACATTTTATACATTAAAATGTGAGTGCTTATATAATAATAATAAACATTAATTCCAAAAATCTGATTTTTATCTTTACTTTCACCAAAACTGCCATATCTTGAGTTCTATATGGAGATAGAAGCTCAACTTTTTATCACATAAACTTCATGATATGTGCTACATTTAACTCTTCTATAGCTACCGTTGAATCATCTTCTAAATATTTTCTAAAAATCGTCCAAAACAGTAACCTCAGATTTATACCCTAAACTTGTTTTGATCATATCTCACTCATTACTTTGATTCCATTGCATGGCCAACTCTCACATGTGTAAAAGACCCATAGCTTACTGTAAATCCATTCAACTTCATCATTTTATCAGTTTACCATATGGTTCTTTACTGTTTTATACAGCCATCAAATTTAACCAAGATTTTAACATTGTTTCTTATGGTTTTTCACCTTTTTAATCATGTTTATCAACACCAAATCCACACATAACATTTTTATCATCATATAATCATCATATACATATACAATAGGAAATAAAATACATGTTTACATAATCAAAATAACAAGAAGATGAGGAGGACAATCTTTATACCACCATAATGATGTAGGTTGTGATCAAAACATGGATTTTGATGGAGAAACTTGTGATGCACCAAGACCATCTTCAAGACCATCATTCTTCATAGACACCTTGTGGAAAATCAGCCCTACTACTCCATGAAAACTCCTCCTTGGATGTTATAAGCACCACCAATCAATAGGGTTTTAAAAGGGCTTCATCATGTATGTAAATAACATGAGATTTCATGGTTAATTTTGATCAAGTGATGGTGGTTTGTGGTGAAAAATGGGACGGAAATGGCAAGAGGGAGAGAGTGTGTGTGAGTGGTTTGCATGGTGAAATGGTAGAAATGAGATGGTTTGATGGTTTTGAGTTAGTAGCTAGCTTAATGTGTAAGCTTAGCATGACAAGTGTTGTAACTAGTTAGTAAGATGACACCTTATGGTGTGTTGGCTTGTTATGGCCGGTTTTGAGTGGGGGTGGGGCAAGTGTCCCACTTTTCTCATACCCATTTATTTACGGGTACTCCTCGATTCTAGTTTCCTCGATTTGCGTGCCCTCGGGTCGTTTTACGAAAAACGTTTTTATAAATTATGAATCAACAGCACAAAACTAATCTAATAAAAATTGTTTCATCAAAAACGGAGTTCGAAAACGTAAATACGTAATCCTAAGGTTTCCGGTTTAGTCGTAAAGGACGTTAAAATAAAATCGTAAGTCCTAATCTCTTCTCGTAAATTTGTGAGTTTATGAACCAACCCAAATTTAAAACTCCAAAATAATATTCACGGATAAATTTATTTTCTGAAATGTCGGACTGTCACCAAAACGGTGTATGTAAACGTAAGCACGTAACGTTGAATCCTCCGGTTTAGACGTAGTCGACGCTACTTCAAGACGTAAATCCAAATTACTTCCCAAAAATAAGTGAGTTCATATTGTAACATTAAAATAATGTTTTCAAATAAATATTGAGAATAAAATATCGACCATAAATTGACGGATTGTCACAGCATTTACCCCTAAACAGGATCTTTGTCCTCAAAGATCATCTTACCTTACTACTCGCTTCTTATAGAGTTAAAGCCATGTGGGTATTTCCTCCACATTCGGTATTTTCTCACAAGTGTAATCCATTATAATACACGAGTTTCATCAAACATAAATACGGGAATAAGATCAGGCTAAATGTTGACTTACTTTCTCTATCCATGATGTTCAAGGGTTTCTGATGAATGCAACTTTTCGCCGATCTAAGCTTTACTAAGAACAATCAGATTTTCACTTGATAGATATTCCATCAAGTTCGATTTTCGAAACATAATTCGCGCAGTTCTTGAAGTCCTAGGGTAGATACAGCTTATATGCCTTTCAATCCCAACTTTTACATCATCTCAATGGTCCCATACAACGGGGACTTATATCCCATGATTTGTCAGATCATGAATTCATTTTTCCAAGGTTAAAAATTTTGGCATAACTTCGCTACCCATTTGGTACTTCAAGATCTACATTTCACATTTACATAACCTCTTGCCCACTACCGGCTGTGAATAATCAAATCCTAATTTCAACAATCATTTCAGATCTCGCGGGTCGGATATTTTGTAAGGTTAGGTTCGCCATCATAGGAAACCTTAAACCTAAAAGACATGGCCAACTCCCAATGGGTGTATGTCGGATGTCTTCATCTCAAATCCTGCTTACAGATGCTCTAAGATTCAGATCCTAACAAGATTCGATCTCAATCCTAATACGATGATTATCAATGATAATCCTTCCAAAGGAAAACGATTATACGGTCTATTACCAAAGGGCAATCATTCAAACATAAAACAACATTTATATTACTTTGTATCGTTACTTTACCTCGTCCCTTCGATTTGGGGTGGTATATAGTACTCTCATCAAGGTTCGTTCTCAATGATTTCTGAGCAAATCTCTAGAAATTCGATGCGAAGCGAGGATCTTGATAAAGATGTTCGATACAGGCACACTATGTTCACATAACTCTTTTGCATTTATCATTAACGGGAATGATATTAGCAGATTTGGTCAGTCTGTCGACGATGACCCAAATCGAATCAAATTCAGATGATGACCTTTGCAATAGCTAGACATTTACTAATGTATGGGGCGATGTCTGCCTTCATAATTTGTCATTAGTATAACTTCTTCAGACAAAGATACTTTTAGTCAAAAATGACATCCATATAATACTTATACTTACAAGATTTCCAATTTAACTACATCTCACAATCTTCCATATTTAGGCAACCATAAGTGGTCTTTAAAATATTTAACGTTATTGGCTTCTCAATCTTTAATGGTTCATATTAGTCGTGAATCCCTTTTTATTATCTATATTATCCTTTTTACAATCATCGGCTATATTTTAAATTGTTTGGCAATTTATTTTGCACGTTCATTATTAAGGAACATGTCCTAACTGGTTCTTTATTCTTTTATACATAACGTGTCAGTAATTACGTTCATTTTCCTGATGAAATAAATATCATAACTGTATTTATTCAAAATTCTTTCTTCATATCTTTTATGTTTCAGTTTCGTTTATCAGTTTTTCTCAATCCGGCGTCTAAAGCGTCGATAATTATTATATGTAAATTAACAATAATTATTAATTTTTTTTTTTTTGAAACGTAAACGTTAAAAGTTTAAATTTCTTAGTTCGACCAATTATAATAAAATGTTCAAAATAAATTTGACTTTAATTATTAAGATTTTTGCTGGTTTATTGAAAATATTTAATGAGATTCGTAAATGTTCGAAAAACCTTTGTTTATACTTTGGTCAAAGTTTTCTTAGTTGAAAAGCAAAAATTGTCGTTTTAAGTTTTCAGGTTATGGTATAAATGGTTTTACTCAACCTTCTTAAGTTATCTTGAGGTATACACAAACATTTACCCCTAAACAGAAGTTTAGTTAAATTGTTTGTGTATAAGGGAATAATCCCTTTAAAAATTCTTTTGATAAAACATTTGTCAAAACATTTCTCCATTTCTTTTTGGTAAAATCCAAAGTCTTAAAAGGACTCTAATTCCTTAAAGAGTCAATATATATTCCCTTATCCTTTGAATCACATAGTCCAATAATGTAAAGGTTTAAGTCTTTAATCTCATGTTAAATATTCAAGGTACATGTTTTCATTGTTCGGCCCAATTCAGGGCAATCTATAAATAATTATTAACTCCTTTCTATTCTTATAAACAAACATATAGTTCTTAATGATCACGAGCATGAATTTATCAAATTACAGCCTACACACGTGATTCATCATATTTATGAATACTACATGTGCATCGGTTAATCCAAACGACATCACGTGAAACTCATAATGTTCATTACAAGCACCGGATGTAGTGATTGCAATAGATAATCTCTTTCGCAGATGCGAAGTTGATGATAACCATGCTATGGATCAAATTTGCTAGAACCTTGTAAATGATCGAACAAATCTTCCATTTCGAGTTATGGATACCGTTTTCGATTGTCAATTTACTCAGTTCACAGTAATCTATAAATATAAGGAATGATATCACCATAGCTCTTCATGATGATAGGCTTGGTATAATAAAATCTTTCTCCGACAACTCTCTCAGTTGTACGGTAATTCTTTTTAATTCAGATGGTGCTGACGTACAGTGCACATGCCACAGGTGCAACACTGAGAATAAAATCAATACCTAATTCAATCTTGCCTTAATGGAAAAAGTCTAGGTAATTCATCAATAAATACCTCCTAAAGTTTCAAATAACATAAACATCTTTTAATACCTTCATATTAGGTTCTTTTTAGATTATAATATCTATAACTAGTTCACAACCATACACGGTATAATTTTAAGTCTAAATACAGGATATCGTCATCCACCAAGAATTATTTAGATCACTTTTGATAATCAACATCTCATCTTTTAGGGGAATTCTACTCGAGTTCCCATCAATTAAGACAATGTCGTCATGTCATAATCAATCAATCCATTCTACTGGCACTATCAACTTTCCAGTTGCATTGCCGTCGATAAGATGTGAACTTCTCAAAAGACTAATAATAATTCATAATCCTTCACAAATTTAAGGATATATGGAGACACAACTAACCTTAAAAGAGTAAGGTTAACGCATAATCTATGCGAGAGAATTTCAAATCAGATACAAACGAAAACATTTAATGGTTATGAATATATTCCATGTTTTCATAATTTGAGTACGCATTCGAAAGCTCCTCGGATCGTTACCCAGGTCATTCAAATGAAATCAAATCAAAAGAAATGATAAGAACGTCGATACATCCAGTCGGGTATCAACACTCGGTAATCAAATACTTTTCCTAAGAATCTCACCATGGGAGAATTGGACAAGAAAGAATTGTCAATTGTCAAATAAGACAATTTCCACAGATGAGTAAATTCGACTCAGAAGAATAGATGCTACAGGCACATATGTAGGTGTCCCTAACATTATGTCCTTATTTTTCACTTCTTGCAGATCTCATAAAATTTAATCTTTCACAATCTTCAAAGAAAATGTAGTGTTTATTCATTTGTTTTATGGTGACTACTAATCAGCCTTGCATGGTCCATTCCAAATTGTATGTAGGCGCGCAACTATATACAATTTCAAGATTAACGATGCAATACTCAGTTCGTCAAAGTTTTATCATCATGTATATAATAAAAACATTATCATGCTTAATTCTTAAATAAGAATCAAAAATAAATTTACAAAGATTTTCTCTATTATGAAAGCAAGTAAGTTTTCTAAGGTACTTTATAAACAACCTCATCTTGATAACAATCACTTATAAATCTTACTTTGAATAATCCTTATTGTGATGAAAATTAAATTTTCTCAAAGGATACCGTTTTAACTTTATAAAAACAATGTGTGATCTGCAAAGGAGTGATGAAGAGTTGTTCACCAAGAACTAACTACGATATGATAGGAAATGAGCTTTAGCCAATTAATCATGAGGTTCATGAACTCGATGGCACTCAGGAATACAAAAGGAATAACCCACAACGTAACTCAAATCGAGATGAGTACTTGTTCAATGGTTGCATCACTAATGCGAACATTAGGATGAAGCAATAGAAGATAGATAACATCGATACATGTAGGATTTAGAAATCAAAGGTAGTCTTTTTCATTAATCACAAACAAGTCAAAATTGTACCATAACACAATACGTGTCACTATGTCATACAATTCTCAGAACTCATCCTACCAACTGATGTCTCAGTTAAGTTAGGGATTATTTTTAAAAGATACCACAATGAATACTAATCTACAAGAGTCATTAGGTGTTCCATATGTCCCGGAAGATCCATTGGTCCCAATTCAGAAGAAGATTTCTTCAATTTATTTATTAGACACTGGGCATCCTCATTAGTGGACAATGGCCTAGGAACAACCTTTAACACTAATCAACAATCAATTCAAACCTTATAATTCAATCACAGGACTTAACGACTTATATTAACAATCTCATATTCCATACGGGTTAAATTTTACTTTATTCAAGTTTTTAACCAATTTTATACTCAATGCGATATCCTACCTCATTCTTCCATACTTTCAACCTTATTCTTAGGCCTTAATAGGGCAATAAAAGCTCGATATGATCAATACTTAATTCAAATCCTATAGTTCTTACAACAACAATTATCAAATGAGTCACTAGTATGAAATGACTTGATCATTCAACTAGACTTCTCGGAAAGGTACTAGTGCTATGAGGCTTTTGGGTAATGGTTCCAATGACAGCCTCAAGTGCAACATTCACCTTTTCGATTTCAATTTAAGAATTGGATGACAACGAATCAGATGACATCTTTCTAGGTGATAACGTTTTGTCAAACTCCACTTCTATAAGGAAAGATCGTCATGACATCGATATCAGATTTAATCTCGCCAATTCTTTTTCAATATCACAATCAACTAATATCTACATTTCTACGAATATTAACCATTTGTTGGGATCATAAATATCCGCAACTCGGTTTAGATCTAGGATAGCTAGAATTCCTACGAGAATAGCTTCGATTAATTTACTAGGGGAGTTAGGGTTACTTGTGACAATCTACGTCGTATAAATACCTCGTATAAAAATCAAAATAATCAGCAAACAATCATGTAATAAAATTACATCATATATATATAATCCAAGTTATATATATATATATATTAAAATAACACTTCTCAGTCTGGCCTTGTCGGTAACTCGGGAATTCTTCGGCACCGTTATAGTCAAAAGATTTTTAGACATTTTTAGAAAAATGTTTTTAGTTAAAAGATTTTGAAATGTTTTATTCAAAACCTTGGTTTTAAAAATCTTTCGTTCTCTATAACGAGAGCTCTGGTACCAAACTGTAACACCCCCAAATTTTATACAACTCAGTACAGCGGAAGACTAGTTGGTGTTACGGGATAGCACATTACTCACATCATAGACAACGCATAAAAATCGCGTCGTTTATTTATAAAGCATTTCCATTCAATAATATCAAAGTTACATCGGTCCCAAGTCATTACATTTCATACAAAGTTTTACAAAGTATTTGAATGGAAAATATTGTTTAAGTGCGGGCCATGAATTCTTGTTGTCTTCCCGAGAATTACCTTCAAGTACCTGAGATAAAACATGTTAAAAGAAAAGGTCAGCGATAACGCCGAGTGAATTCATAGAGTTTAATAAATTCCATCAATGTAATATCAGTATAAAAGTATTACTGAAAATCATTTTGTACAAATCGTTTTGATAGGCCAAGAAATAGCCAAAATCATTTTTTACAAATCTTCATCAAAATCATAATATAGGCATTTGCCTTGAAAATCATTATACGAATCATTGTCGTTAAAACACCATACAATACGTTTTGCAACGTTGTATAAAACCGTTATATGAATATGGTTATAAAAAGCCTTAAAAATCGTTATACGAGCCAATGTCGTAAAAACGTTATACAATACGTCTTATAACGTTGTATGAAAATAAAAATCGTTGTATGAATATGGTTATAAAAACCAAAACAAAAACATAATATCAATAGTATGACCCTGTATTGCTAGTCAGGCAATACATCGTAATTCGAAGCGTCTAATAGTACTTCGTTAGTTTTGGATTATTATAAGCCGCATGACATTGTTACCTTACTAAAACCAAAACGGGTAGCTAACCCGATACCGAATTTTGCCCATCTAAAGTAGCGTGTCGTCACAAAGGTCACGCTATGGAAGTCTTCTCATACATAAATTCGCTTACCAATCAATGTGGCATGACGGGGATCAACCGTCAAGGCGCGAACTGGGGTGATCGTCCCCAAATAGTACTATTAAATGCATAAGCGTCTACCAAATCCCGGTAGTTCACAATTCATGCTAATGGGACTTTTAGTGACATAACCTAACTTTAATAATCCATTTTATTTCATCTATCGGGTCCATTAATCATTTATCGGGTCATACAATCGGGTCATTCAATCATTCGGGTCCAAAATCAATAAACAAGCAATCGGGACAAATGGTGTCCTATTTTATAAAAACTAACATGTCATCTCCCTCGCGGGTTTATAAAACATTTATAAAAACATTTAAAAGAGTGCGAGGCTATGAACTCACGTTGATATGGGAAGGCGGGTTATCGGTAATTCGGTCGTACGGTACGTGCTTCAATCACGGAAACCTAGACAAATAATACTCGTCTTAGACTCATGTCCAATGACTTTATAAAAATAACAATTATGTATACATATGATGATTATTTATATATATGATGGTCAAGTGGGTTTACATATTCTCATTAACTCGTTTTAGTGTTTACGTATTGGTATCTTTTTACTAGTTTACTAGTTTTACCTATTTACGCGTTTTAAGTCCGATAGACTTACTATAAGTTCTTTAACTTGTTTTAATCCCTTTTATACCTATATTATCAGTATGTATACTTTCCATGTTGGGCCCAAATGGGTTAAGCCCAATAAGTTCTTTTTTTACAAGTTTTTATCTTATTTAGTCCAATTATTAGTCCAATATGCTTAATTAGCTCGTAAATGTCCGTATTTCTTATAGTTCGGGTTTTATCGGTTTTTACTTGTATTAGATACTTATATATCAGTATATGACTTTCATAAAATTTACATTAGACGGGTTTGGTTGTCTAAGTTTTATTTGGCGAAAAACGTTAATTTTACGGCGATAGCCGAAAAAGTCGTAAAAACAATGTTTATAGTTTTATAACTTATAAGTATTATTTCACTACCATTTATATTAGTTATTCATTCATTTATCCTTTTACATATTTATATAAATAAGTTTTATAAGTTAGTGGGTTTTTATTTTTACATTTTATACATTAAAATGTGAGTGCTTATATAATAATAATAAACATTAATTCCAAAAATCTGATTTTTATCTTTACTTTCACCAAAACTGCCATATCTTGAGTTCTATTTGGAGATAGAAGCTAAAATTTTTATCACATAAACTACATGATATGTGCTACATTTAACTTATCTATAGCTACTGTTGAATCATCTTCTAAATATTTTCTAAAAATCGTCCAAAACAGTAACCTCAGATTTATACCCTAAACTTGTTTTGATCATATCTCACTCATTACTTTGATTCCATTGGATGGCCAACTCTCACATGTGTACAAGACCCATAGCTTACTGTAAATCCATTCAACTTCATCATTTTATCTGTTTACCATATGGTTCTTTACTGTTTTATACAGCCATCAAATTTAACCAAGATTTTAACCTTGTTTCTTATGGTTTTTCACCTTTTTAATCATGTTTATCAACACCAAATCCCCACATAACATTTTTATCATCATATAATCATCATATACATATACAATAGGAAATAAAATACATATTTACATAATCAAAATAACAAGAAGATGAGGAGGACAATCTTTATACCACCATGATGATGTAGGTTGTGATCAAAACATGGATTTTGATGGAGAAACTTGTGATGCACCAAGACCATCTTCAAGACCATCATTCTTCATAGACACCTTGTGGAAAATCAGCCCTACTACTCCATGAAAACTCCTCCTTGGATGTTATAAGCACCACCAATCAATAGGGTTTTAAAAGGGCTTCATCACGTATGTAAATAACATGAGATTTAATGGTTAATTTTGATCAAGTGATGGTGGTTTGTGGTGAAAAATGGGACGGCAATGGCAAGAGGGAGAGAGTGTGTGTGAGTGGTTTGCATGGTGAAATGGTAGAAATGAGATGGTTTGATGGTTTTGAGTTAGTAGCTAGCTTAATGTGTAAGCTTAGCATGACAAGTGTTGTAACTAGTTAGTAAGATGACACCTTATGGTGTGTTGGCTTGTTATGGCCGGTTTTGAGTGGGGGTGGGGCAAGTGTCCCACTTGTCTCATCCCCATTTATTTACGGGTACTCCTCGATTCTAGTTTCCTCGATTTGCGTGCCCTCGGGTCGTTTTACGAAAAACGTTTTTATAAATTATGAATCAACAGCACAAAACTAATCTAATAAAAATTGTTTCATCAAAAACGGAGTTCGAAAACGTAAATACGTAATCCTAAGGTTTCCGGTTTAGTCGTAAAGGACGTTAAAATAAAATCGTAAGTCCTAATCTCTTCTCGTAAATTTGTGAGTTTATGAACCAACACAAATTTAAAACTCCAAAATAGTATTCACGGATAAATTTATTTTCTGAAATGTCGGACTGTCACCAAAACGGTGTATGTAAACGTAAGCACGTAACGTTGAATCCTCCGGTTTAGACGTAGTCGACGCTACTTCAAGACGTAAATCCAAATTACTTCCCAAAAATAAATGAGTTCATATTGTAACATTAAATAATGTTTTCAAATAAATATTGAGAATAAAATATCGACCATAAATTGACGGATTGTCACATGTGTATATATATATATGTATATATATCTATATATATATATATATATATATATATATATATATATATATATATATATATATATATATATATATATATATATATATATATATATATATATATATATATATATATATATATATATATATATATATATATATATGTATATATGTATATATATATATATATATATATATATATATATATATATTTATATATATATATTTATATATATATATATATATATTTATATATATATATATATGTATATATATATATATATATATATATATATATATATATATATATATATATATATATATATATATATATATATATATATATATATATATATATATATACATATATATATATATATATAATATATATATATATATATATATATATATAAATATATATATATAAATATATATATATATATATAGATATATATATATATATATAAATATATATATATATATATATATATATATATATATATATATATATATATATATATATATATATATATATATATATATATATATATATATATATATATATATATATATATATATATATATATATATATATATATATATATATATATATATATATATATATATATATATATATATATATATATATATATATATATATATATATATATATATATATATAAGGGTTTATGATGTATGGTTTTGGGTTTTGGCTTTTTATTTAAGGCTTTAGAGTCCATTGTTTAAGGTTTACTACTTATGGTGTGTGCTTTAGAGCGTTAAATGCAGAAACATTATTATGTACAAAACTTGCGGAACTATAAGTTATTATTTTTTTTAGAATTTAGAATTTAAATTTTAGGGTCTAAGATTTAGGATTTAAGGGTTAGAATTTGGAATTTAGACTTTAGGGAGTGTGATTTAGTGTTTTAGGTTTAAATTTTAAGGTGTAGGGATTAATTACTATGGTTCTGTAAGTTCTGTAAACAAATAATGGTTCTACATTGAACGCTCCCGTATATATATATAAATATATATATATATATATATATATATATATATATATATATATATATATATATATATATATATATATATATATATATATATATATATATATATATATATACATATATATATACATATATATATATATATATATATATGTATATATATATATATATATATATATACATATATATATACATATATATATATATATACATATATATACATATATATATATATATATATATATATATATATATATATATATATATATATATATATATATATATATATATATATATATATATATATATATATATATATATATATATATATATATATATATATATATATATATATATATATATATATATATATATATATATATATATATATATATATATATATATATATATATATATATATATATATATATATATATATATATATATATATATATATATATATATATATATATATATATATATATATATATATATATATATATATATATATATATATATATATATATATATATATATATATATATATATATATATATATATATATATATATATATATATATATATAT
>JANFOE010003465.1:0-15000 GCA_025667525.1 Glebionis coronaria
ATATATATATATATATAGAATTTAGTTAAAATGGTGTAGGTGTCTAAAATTGTTAAAATGAGAAGTGTTTTAAACCCTTAGATTTTCTAATTGTTTTAAGATGATAGTAATTTGATTACAACATTAACTACGAGGAGCAATTTAAGGCTTAATGAAAATTTAAATTGAAGAATAAAACAAAAGGGCATTTCGGGTAAGTAACAGAGTAAGAAATCATCTCTTTTTTTCTAATATTCTAGTAATACAGTAGTTCATTGTTACTACTACTATTTTTCTTTGGATCTGAAATTCAAACTGCCGATCTCTTTCTATCTCTATCACACATATCTATATTCCTACCTATATTTCAAAAAATAACGATTCATTCTCTTTAAAATTTCCGGCCATTGCTACATATATTTCTAAACATCGTCACTTTCTGCTCGTCGGATCCTCGAGATCACCGGCAAATCCCTCCCTTTATTTTTGGGTTTGATAACCATTGTTATTGTTGGTTATGTCCACATCTCGTACCAGTTTTCATGGTGTACGAGTTGGTGTTATACAAGTCGTGTAAGGTTAGGCTCAAGTACGTTCACCATGGTGTATGAGCTTGTAGTGTATGATTCGGTGGTGTACCAGCCTTGTGGCGCGAGTTTAGCATGGTGTACATACTCGTGGTTAAAGAGTGGTGGTGTTCGAGTCGTGTGTGGCGAGGCTCGAGTTAACCGTACCATGGTGTACGAGTTTGTGGTTTAAAAGTGGGTGGTGTACGAGTCGTATGTACGAGTCGATAGTGTACCAGTTATGTGTGTCAAGGATCAAGTTAACCATGGTGTACGTTCGTCGTGTAAGACTGTTACATCTTCTTTCCAAGCTTGTTTATCATTAATATAATCATGCATGGAAAATTCATATTATGAATGTATGGACCAGTCATAAATTGTGAGGGAAACAAATTTTAGAATGGTTACGTATATAAGTTGTATCCATGAATCTTTTAGTACTTTATTAATAAATTTGAAGATTTTTAATTTTCTAATATTTTGTTTGTGTACTAGTGAGTTGGTATCGGTATAACAGTTTGTGTATTACGTTATCATGTAGCACTTGAATTTCAAAATCATTATACTAGTTGGCTATTCTCGTGAAGCACACATCATGTATCAGTTGGTCGTGTTCGAGTTCGGCATTTCCATCATGTACCACTTAGTCATGTACGAGTTCGGCATTCTCTTCTTGTGCTAAATAAATCCGTGTACCAATATACCGAAAAATGTTCTAAGTATTAATGTGTGTATTATTATATATGTTAACAAAAAGTTGTGTGACATAAATGAGAAAAATATTTGAAACTTTTTTTGAAGTTTTTGGTGTATCAAATAAGGATGATGGTAACATACCCAAAAAAAACAAAAAGAAAAAAAAAATGGTACATCATATAAAATAACTATTGTCCACTTTATCTTTGAAATACACAAATTTTTTTTCAAAAAATTGAAAGCTGAGACACAATAACGTTACGAGCAAATTAATTGGTGAATATTATCACTAATTTTTTAAATTCTCCAAAATACCCTTTCAGCTTTATTTATTAAATGCAATGCTAAACATTAACTACTAATTTCATCAAACTACAATTAAAAAATTTAATGGTCTAAATTACTTTTTATTTTAACAATTTTAAGATACTACACCACATTAACCTAACTCTATATATATATGTATATGTATATGTATATATATATATATGTATATGTATATGTATATATATATATATATATATATATATATATATATATATATATATATATATATATATATATATATATATATAATATATATATATATATATATATATATATATATATATATATATATATATATATATATATATATTATATATATATATATATAATATATATATATGTATATATATATTTATATATATATATGTATATATATATATATATATATATATATATATATATATATATATATATATATATATATATATATATATATATATATATATATATATCTATATATTATATATATATGTATATGTATATGTATATTTGTATATGTATATGTATATGTATATGTATATATATATATATATATATACTATATATATATATATATATATATATATATATATATATATATATATATATATATATATATATATATATATATATATATATATATATATATATATATATATATATATATATATATATATATATATATATATATATATATATATATATGTATATATATATATATATATATATATATATATATATATATATATATATATATATATATATATATATATATATATATATATATATATATATATATTATATATATATATATATATATATATATATATATATATATATATATATATATATATATATATATATATATATATAATATATATATATATATATATATATATATATATATATATATATATATATATATATATATATATATATATATATATATATATATATATATATATATATACATATATATATATATATATATATATATATATATATATATATATATATATATATATATATATATATATATATATATACATACATATATACGTATATATATATACATATATACGTATATATATATACATATATACGTATATATATATATATATACATATATATACATATATACGTGTATATATATATATATATATATATATATATATATAATATATAGATATATATATATATATATATATATATATATATATATATATATATATATATATATATATATATATATATATATATATATATATATATATATATATATATATATATATATATATTATATATATATATATATATATATATATATATATATTATATATATATATATATATATATATATATATATATATATATATATATATACGTATATATATATATACAATATATATATATATATACGTATATATATATATACATATATACGTGTATATATATATATATATATATATATATATATATATATATATATATATATATATATATATATATATATATATATATATATATACGTATATATGTATACATATATACATATATATATATATATATATATGTATATATGTATACATATATACGTATATATATATATATATATATATATATATATATATATATATATATATATATATATATATATATATATACGTATATATATATATATATATATATATATATACGTATATATATATATACATATATATACATATATACGTATATATATATTTACATATATACGTATATATATATATATATATATATATATATATATATATATATATATATATATATATATATTTATATATATATATATCTATATATATATATATATATATATATATATATATATATATATATATGTATATATATATATATATATATATATATATATATATATATATATATATATATATATATATATAGATATATATATTATATATATATATATATACTATATATAGGTATAATTATGACTTGAAACCACACTTTTTAATCCAGTCATATCCCAGTCACATCTTTTAGCCAATAGTATTTCAGAAATCCCTAAAACTTCTCCATTTTCCACGGTTATGGTGATTTGAAATCATAGATTTTGAAAATCGCGTTTTGGAAACGCAGTTTGAAAAATCGCGTTTTGAAACTCAGTTTTGATAAAGATTTTCGAAAATTATGTTAAAAAAAGTGTCAAATGCAAGATTTAACCTCACGAGCTATGGTTAACCTGTTACCAAGTTTACCACTAAGCCAGACTACTTTTGATGATTTTCTATCAAAAACAATGTAAATAAATTCTAAAAAACCAATGCTATTCAATATATATACTTTATAATTACAAATTACGGGGTCTCCTTTTTTCCAAACCCCTGATATCATTCCTAAGCCTAAAATGAACAAAAGTCTACGCCTCTTTTTTTAAACCCTAATGATTGAACAATTGCTCTAATGACCAAGGTTAGAATGAATCCTATCTTAGTAGTTCCGTCTCTGTTTTTTTATTGTTTTCATTGAAGATATCAAAGTCATGAAATCAGAGGTACAAGCTTTAGAGGAGCTCTCAAAACAGATTTTTTTAGAAGTCTGTAACTTTTTTTAGTCTTCTTTTTTCTCTATAACCTAATGATCATGTATAGAGGACCGTAATGGATTTGTTTCAACTCTATTACTATGTATTCCGGTAATTAATTGTAGCCATGTGCAATATTTGGCTAAGTTTATACTCTTTTTGTTTAATTTTTAATTGCAGGAAAACTGATATCCCAACATTAGGTTATACGCTGGTATTAGTTTCAACTTCGCACAGGTTTAAGCAGTGCCAACTCCTTCAATACTTTCTGTCAAGGAGCTTGGTGTACGCGTCCATGGCTATATGTTCAAGATCAGGTAACCTATTTTGTTCTATTTTTTGTTTATTGGCTATTGGTGTTTCTTATATTTATTTTATGTTGCATCAGTATGATTTAGGTCCAAGAGTCAACAGTATTAGAAAAAATAAATCAAGTTCTGCCAAACTAAGAAATATGCAACAGGTTTTCGCCTACTATATTAGTTATCATTCTTGCTAAAACTAATATTGTGTTTTGTCTGAAACGTATTTTACTTGCTGATTTTATCAAATAACAGGAGCTCAGTTCATGCTTTCCCGTCCCCTGCAACCCAGATCATTCTCAAGTAAATTTTTCCAAAGGAGTAACTGTTATAACCTACATCCTTCTCAATATATATTTTTTCATAATTCTTTTTATTTAAACTTTTCTTTATGGATTTCAAGAAAGGAATCACAGGCAAGTCTATTTAATTTTCTTCGTGAAATTAATGCTACTTAATGACACATTCTGCTCACAGTTACCTCTTTCAGGACAAGGCCGATGAATAATTGGTTTGTTCGAAACGCTAAGTCGATTGACCAGATTGTTGAGGAAAATGATAGTGAGGAGTAAGGAAAAGCATTAGAAACTGAAAAGAAGGCTCGACAAAGCTTCTTTGAGCTCTTGCAAGACGTGAAAAGATTATTATTCATTTATATTTTATTTACTTTAAGTTTGTTTGTTTAGTAGCATTCATCTAAATGTATTATCCTATATATGAAAAAGGCAAACATGGAATCGATACCTCCTCATGTGCCATTCTATATAAGAGCAGCAGTAGGGCCTTCAAGCTCCACCTGTCGCCACAATTTTTGCACTGTTTGTGGCTTTTCAGTGAAACATACCTATGTAAGACGCGGGATGCGTTTCTGTGCTGTCCATTGCCAGAATATTCACAATGATAGCCACTAGGAAAGCTCTTAAACGTAAGATTGCTCAAGCGGCTTCAGCTGATTTTCCTCTGATATGCATAACTCTCTTCATCAAAACTGATTCTTACCATTGAAAACTGATGATGAATGTATGTCTTCTTTCAGATGATGTAAAGCAAAATGCAGAAATATACCTTTAATGTTAGTGTCCAACTGCACATATTCTATATATAGTTAAGGTGGATAGATAAGCTATTTTCTTTTGTTGCTACAGGTACCTCAACTGGGGTAAAGTAGGCGGAGAAAAGCATTCGAAGCTGTTTTATGGATGTATTTTTAGATGTATAGTTAGCAACACACTTGCTTTTCTTTTATGCCATTGAGACATATGAGCAAAAGAAAAGATAAAAACATAGGTTAAGTAGTCTAAAGGAGTGTTTGGCATTATGCCATTTTTACCCGTTTTGACTTCATATGACAACTTGGTCTGGCTTAATTAATAACATTACTGATGAGGAACAATTGGATTTATGACAATGTGCAGGTCAGACTTGATTAATAACATTAAGCAGGTAACTTTTTGTGTCTAAATTTATGCAGGTTTTTTGGTCTCTCTAATATTCATGCGGGTTTTAAATTCATCTACACCTATTAAACACTTTATATGCTTAACAACTGTAAAAGATAGATGTCGTGATTAGCTATCAGTTACTATTTCTACTTTTTATGTGGTAAATTTGATCATCTGTTAGTGTAGTATATGAATATAGGTAAATCATCAGAAAATCTAACATAGCTAATACCCCTATGTGATAATGGGAATCATTATTATTGATTAAATTCTGAAGTTCTATTTTTATTGAGAATTCAAGAAGAGGAAGGCAGACAACCCATTAAGCATCTTGAAAATGGAAGTTCCTTTTTGCTGCATCACCCATGTCATTTCCAACTACCAAAAATTGAAGGTGAGTGTCATGTTTCGATTTGATTTGGGGATCACAGAGATCAATTATTTACTTTTTACACTTTAACATCAATTATTTTACTTTTTACACTCAATCATGTCGAAAATATGTAGAAAACGTCTATTTTTCATAAGTTAACAATTAAATAACTACTATGTTTATATATGTCATACATTTCAGGCCATAGAAATCAAATTATTTAAGTGCCATGTGTCTCAAGCTCAAGGCTACCCACCTGCCGCTTATGTAATTATCAGCTTGGTGAATAAAAAAAGCATGAATACAACCAAATTATTTTCCCAATATCATGAGGTATCTATTGCAGAACAGACCCTGTTCAGGTCTGTTATCGTGTCATTGATTGCTGAATATCCTTGCGAGTTGTGCATTGGGCAGGCCGGTGACATTGACCAGACATAGTGAGAATTTTGCACTGTGGTTGACAATGCATTAACATCCTGCCATTTTTGTTATCCACCTAACGTTTGGCGTCACTTTTCACACAACGCTTATTTTGAAAAAGAACTAACTAGAAAGCCAAATCATTTGCAAACCAGTTGATTTTCATACAATTTTATGCGCCCAAACTAAACCAATTGGACCAGTCATTTAGAGACACTAAAATTAATTTATGAAGCTATTGATACACCTGAAGTCTGATTTTGCGATGTTGCATTGGGTTTTGATGAGTGCCTGGTAAGTCTACATGACCTGAACACAATTTTTTTTCGGGACCGCTGAATTCTTTTTAGTATTCATACTAAACTCGGATGGCCCTTAATGATTTCATTCATTTACTTAAAATTGGGTACTCCACACAAGAAGGCCTACAAGCATAAATTTCATTAATTTGCAATATTTAAAATTGCAGGTTTCCCATCATTTGTTTCTTTTTAAGGTTCTACTTCACAATGACAAAAAGTGTGGATTGGCTCAAGTTATGAGGTGGATAAAAAATCACTTATTTGCACCTACAGGAACTGTTCTGTTTCTGACTCTAGAATCAGAATGCTGGAAGGTCAGAGTAAACTAAAAACATATTGACACCTATTGATGTTTTGTTTCATGTTTAGTATATACTTCTCACGTGGTGTCCTTTTTTGCAGATCAATAGGCTGTACTTATCGCTTACAGTGAACGAGTCTGCTATGGATGTGCCGTCAAACTAAGAAGCTAGAAGATGAATATCCTTCTTCTCCAATTCATTGTTTATTGACATGCCCCAACGCTTCAAATATTTCTTGGTTGTAGACGGTAGAGAAGGTGAGCTTATTCATATCTTATACCTGTTTCTTACGGGTTCAATTGTGTATTATTATGGCTGAAGGATTGCGGCATTATCCAGGTTCATACTAAAGTAAAGTTGATTTGAACCTGTTGACTTCTATGTGTGAAATGAACTAAAGTCCTTTATTTATCTTCCCATATAGGCTGAGGAAATATGTGTTGCCTTAAAGCACATATGCGGTTTTTAATGGATCATAAGGGCATTGAAGCAAAGCTTTGCTTTATTTTTTGAATTTTTTTCGTTTGTTTGGCAGGTATCAAGCGTTTGGCAGTTCCTTTCCATAGTCATAAAGCTGTGCAGTTTCATTCCTGATTATTTTGATTTGGATGACCACACTACAAGATCATCGGTATAGTTCTTGATAACAAGATGGTTCTACACAGAAAGGTACGCTAGGGATCCACTTATTAGAACTTTTTTCTATAAAACGTGTTGCCAAACACCTCTTAGAAATTTTAAATAAGCTGAAATCTTAGAAATAACCTGTTAAATCATAATATGCATCTAATCATATTACTTATTAAGCTAGAAGAGTTTTATAAATGAAAAAAAACTTAAATATGTCGTCAGCTTATACGCTTAGCAATTTCCAACTATATTCTTCTTGGTGCAGGTTATATAGGCCACAAACATTGTAGATCTTTACAACTTACAAGTATACTGGGATGAAAATAGAAAAAAATGAATTGTAGGAGAACTCATTACCATCAGAAATACACAGATGCTTTGTCTTGGCACTGGATCAATGGCAGAGTAACATTTACTATACGTTAATGTTTGATGACTATGGGTCCCACCCTGACTTATCTGTTCCAGGTCAACACGTGATGGTTGGACAAGGTAATAATCTCGACATTTTTAATGGGAATGTGAAAATGGTATAAGCAGTGATGCTGGAAGTTGTGTATCTCATATATGGCGTTTGGATCTCAACGTAACGTTTGAATATAAAATAAAAGCGTTTTGTTGCTTTATCCCAAACTATGAAGTGTTTCATTCTGTAGCGATAGTAGGATTGAAATGTTCTTCTACAAGAAAAGGTAATTAAGATCTTTTACGTTTTCATGATGGTTCCTGATAAAAATAACAATAAATTATATCTTTATTCCCCTCTAAATGCAGGTGTTGCAGGTCCAAATTTATCTTTAAGAAATGCTTGATTGGTATGCTGATCTCCCTGATCAGAAGAAATGGTACGAGAAAGCTTATACATCAACAAGAGAGAAGCTCATGTTTGCATTAGAAGGCTTATATGAATAACAATCAATCTTATTAGACAAACTAACACAAGGTATAATTTATTATTTACTTTTGTTTTAACATATAAAGCAGGGTAAATATTGTCTAGATGTCTTGAATTCGGTTAGGCAAACCACAATTATTATCCATAACCTCGTCCTATTTATGAAGAGAACCCAAAACATAAATTTCTATAGTAATTTTCTTTATCATTTTCGGCCATTTCCAAATGTCAACCATCAGACTCCCTTTTCTTCTTTCTCGGCCACTTCCTTATATTTAACGCCACCCCCGCTCCTCCTATCATTGTTATTTTAAAGTGAACAAAATCAATTAGAACATACTTCCGACAATTCCTATGTTTCTTTTAAAGAGCCACAGAGTATTATTTTGTTTATTGTATCACGATTATATATATAGCAACGCTGGAGAGCTCTTTTAGATGATTGTTGTGTATAGCCAAATCAAACTCCAACCTAAAGAAAAGAATAATAGTGATTAGTAATTATTTTAGCAAGCATATTGGTTAGAATACTGGTTTCAGATTCATATAATCACTTTTGGAAGATGATTGTTAGATATATATTGAATAAATCAAAATTATAATCAAATTAAAAACGGCATACTTTTACTTCTGTCCAACAGAATAAAAACACAAGTCGAATCAAATAGAACAATACTATTCGGCTCCTAAAACTGATTATGACAGTTTAAGTGATCGGTTGAGACCTTAAAGAGAGAAAGACACGCCTTACTACAACAGGTAACGTTTAATTAACTAACCCTTAAAACCATTCTTTGTTTTTTTTACCATCATCACTGATAATTGACCGTTGTTAAAATAGAACAATGCTACTCGGCACCTAAAATTGATTATGACAATTTTAGTGATCGGTGAGACCTTAAAGAAAGAAAAATATTCCCGACTACAACAGCAAACTAATAATGAACTAACCCTTAAAACCGGTCTTTGTTCATCATCACTGATAATTGACCGTAGTTAATATATATCCTCCTTTACGTGAAGTGAACAGATAATGGATTTATACAATCAGTTGAAAGAACCTCATTAAGGCATCAAATATTTTGATATTGGGTCGGATGGAAATGACGATTTCGATAATGGTAAATTCTTAAACGATTTTAGTGAGTTGGCTGATGACAAAGAAACATATATCTGCACTTTCACCAAGTAAAGCTTCACAAACCTCAAAATATTATCATAAAACACACTTATGTAAAAATTTAAACAATTAGCCTTGAGATAAATGGAAATTGTGACATATATTGATCACGATACGTCCTCGGTCCTAGCTGCAAGGATTTTCAAGGCCTTCATTATCGGCTCAGACAATTTTATGCCAAAAATTTCCCTATGAAATTTATAATGAGTATAATAACAATGAAATGAAGGTAGTTGATATAATTTCATAATTCTATCCCTTAGACTTTAGATGAATAATGATGTCTAAGTGTGCTACGGGAAATATTTTAGAGTGTCATGCCTTAAAATTATCAATGTAGGTAACATTTAAACCAAGCTTGGCCTAACCATTGAGACGAAAACCAGTGGACTAATGTAATGCATTACTTTTAAAAATTGTTTAAACAATTGCTCCATACATGCAAGTTTTTTCCATCACAGTTCATATAATTAAAGATTCTTTTTATTATATATGAGAAGAGGAACAGAAATATTTTCACTCTAAAAATCCGCATTTCTGAACTGCTCAATATATAGTCCCTAGCGCCTTATAGGTGTAGGAACTAAGTTTACGAAGAAAAAATACAGCACCTCTTAAAATAACACGTAGTTATGGTCGAAGTGTAGGTATAGAGCAGAGATGGAACTCGTGAGGTTGTTAAATTCGGTCGTTTAACTGGGCCTTTGCTACATATAAATAAGTCGCTTGGTTGGACAGTTCAGGTAAAGAGCACAGGTGGAACCAGTGAGGTTGTGAATAAAATGAGAAATGGTAAAAGAGGAATTGATTTTATTTGCAAATGCAAGAACATCGTCACCCTCACACGTGCATCTGTCGGGAGAATGACACTATCAACATCACCTACAAATTCTGCAACAATTAGTTAAAAAAATATGATTTTATGCACAAAAAATCGAAAAAATTGTTCAACCATTTTTATTGTAAATAAATTTGGTAAGTAGTACTGTAACTAAATGTATAATTAAAATTCCAGCCGATACGACGATTCCTGATGCGATAAATATTCTTTCTGAATCCAACATTGTATCAACACCAGTAATGAATCAAGAAGCTGATGACGACTGGAAACAAACATAAATTAATACAAAAGTTAGTTGATTTATTGTTATTCTAATTCCGTTAACGTCCTCACATTTTAGGTGCTTTCAATCTAGAAGTGGTAGCAGTTTCTACTCCACAAGATTCAGTGCAGCAAACGAAAAAGGTTAGCTGATCCTACACTTCTCTGTTGACCATATATAGTTCTGCTCTTTTAGACAATTTAGTACATATAAAGATAACACCCAATGTATAAGTAATTAAACTAATTTTTTTCTTAAAGGCCGATGAAGATATACACTTAGAGATGGTTAACTGGAGATTTATAACATGGTGCATTGACACCCTCATTGAGTCTCTTCGCAACCAAGTGCAGATGAGGTAAAGATTATTCTTTTTCTCTTTAAGCTTGTGGATGATATGCATATTATGGACAATAGGTTTTGTAACTTCAGTGCCGACATTGGAGAAAAATTACAGATCTGGTTTTTATATGCGCATTTACCTTTGTATATTTTGTGGGGAATACTTCATTTAATTATCTTTGTACGCATGTACTCTAGATTTTGTGATTTTACTGAATTGTAGGATGGAATCAACCTAAATGAGCATGCTGCTTCATTTATGCCAAAAACCTCATCAATCCTAGAAAAACCATTACTGAAGTATCAGGAGTATTATTTTAACGTTTTCTGAATATTAAAATGGTATAGGGATCTGTTAATTCAGAGGGTGTCATGCTGTAACTGTCCATTTTAGACGGTAGTTGTACTTTACACAAAAGTTGTCGTATAGGCAAGTAAATTTACATATTATCCTGGCCACCATCAACTGCACCAGCAACCGTCTTCTGTCTCATGTCTCACCCACATTATGGCCCTCCCCTGCCCCGGACCTATGCCTCTGGTTATCTGATACACTATTTATTTATTACGAGTAAAACTTTGCATTTCGTGGTATACGTGACCATTTTGGATGTGCGAGACATGCTGGTGCATATGGTGTTGTGATTAGGGGTAGGCACCGTGGTGTGTGGGATGCAGCAAGTGCCGTGAAGATCCGTGTGTAGGTCCACACACAAAGAATTTATTTTGTTGGCGTGTGATGCATTTGGTGTGCTTCGACCAATGAGTGATGAAATTGCATTTTACTGAAACAGCTTCACAAATATATTTTAAATTGTCAAACTTGACATAATTTCGCAATGATTTTGCAGGATCAAGAACGTCAGTGGGTGGGAAGTCGCTTCACTTGAGATCTTGTCTTAGTGACTATGGTTTCATGTCATTCAGAAACCCTAAGTTCCCTGAAGAATCAAGTGCGTCCTCACTCTTTTACCGGCCCCAGAATGCGTGACATGCGAAAACTACTCACACGACAAGCGGATGTCTACAGCTTTGGTGTTCTTAGCAACAAAGTTTAAGCCTCAACAGATCGCAGCGGGGCTATTTTCCTAGCAACAAAGTTCCTCAAAGTTAAACTTCCACCTGAGGTTTGGTTACAGGAGTTTAATTTCACCCACAGCAGTTAGAAGGTCCATTTATTTACCTTAGGGTATTTTGGTAACTTTGGCTACACGTGTCACTTTCAAAATATCAGTCTATCATGTAACTTAACTATTTACAAAAAATTTCTATCTGATTTGGGTAATCGAAGGTCTTTTAAGCTTTCAATTATTTATTTGAATGACATCTTTGGGTAAAAATGTTGATCAGTTCATCAAAATTAATTTTACTGCAAGTCTTTTTCCAGTTGTTTTGTCCATGTCATACTGCCGCCTGAAACCCGTAATGTGAAATAAATCCAATGGTCAAATTCTAACAACTAGAAGCGAATATTTCTATGGAAGAGGTCTACAAGAAGGTGCATGCAGCAATGCATGCATACCCAAACCCGAAGAAAGCTGAGAGGCAATCATTTTTTTCTCATCCAGTAAAAATTACAATATATGTAATACCAAACCGAATTCAACATGATGTTACCCTTAGGCGTCATCCGTGCTGAGGATTCCTCTGCAAATAAGAATGTGTGCAAATTCTATTTACTTAATCAATAAGCATTCACAGTGCAAAAGTCTTCACAAATACTACTTTTTGTAACATAAGCTTATGAGGCACATCATTGATGAAAAAATTTATTGCTTTAGTAGTAAAGAGACTTTAGAATAACTATGTAGGCGAAAAAGATTTATTTTTTGAGCTTATGATCCACATTGATTAAGAGTCTCCACGAAGAAGATATAAGACTTTATAAACTGGACTTTTCGAAACTATCTAGCATACATAGTCTTCAAAAGTTAATGTTTTGTTGTAATATCAAGTGTAGTTTACGTCTTTTGGTTTTACAAATTGTTTCAACATCAGGCAATAAAGAATCATCTTCAACTATTTGTTAATTATATTGGGAAAACGTGTAGAATGTGTTTAGCCTTTTCATGAAGATTGTCAATATAAAAAATGCAACAACTCCTTCTTTAGTAGTTATATTAAGCGTAGCTGCATTTTTTAGGCAGATATCGGCATTTAAATGGATGCATAAGCATAATATGCATCCATATAAACACATTCATTTTGTGATAATTAAAAAAGAGGTGTACTTAAGTTTATTAGCTGAATCCAACGGCGACCTTTCCAGTTATATATAAAAAGAATATTTTAAAATTTTATCACCTAACCCCATAAAAATTATTTGAAAAAAAAATATTTTAAAAGTCACTTAACCATTTTCTATCAAAAATTACTTAACTGAAAGAAAAATAAAATATGAATTGCTCACTTCCACGTACTATTAACTAAAAGTTATTTTTGTGACATATCGAATTCTGATCCGGGAATCGATTAAATTTTTTTATCATTAATGTAATGTTTTTTATTATCTTTAATGTTCAATTATTATGTAATTTTTTTAACTTTGTGAATAATTTTAATTTTATTAAAAAATTTAAACTTCGTTTTTTTGTTGTGACAAATACATATGACTACCTAAACAAGTTCAGTTACACGTCGTTTTACAGAAACTCTTTGTGTGGAGTCATCGTATGTGTAGCCTAATTTGAATTAAAGTTATAAAATGTTTATTGTATTTTGTCCTTTGATAGTTAAGATAAAAAAAAAACGACGTAAAGTCTATCAGTTACAAATTGACTAAAGTGTTTTAAAATATTTGTTACAACTATCGTTTAAGAGTCAAAAGCAATAGACGAACAAACCTTTTTATACAAATAAAAATAAAGAAATCATAATAAGTAACTGACGACCGTTCTTTCAAAAAACAATTATGAACCAAATCTGTCCATGCATTCTACAAGCCAATACAATAGACTATCAAATAATGGTTTCCTTTAACAAAGACGGTATTCTCACACGAACATCTAGATATCCGACTCTGAACAGTAAAAAACTAAAAGAATGAACATTTTATATTTACCCAAACAAATCAACCATTAAAACTGATCAACAAAGTCTATTTAAAAGAAACAGACTAACCGAACTGGTTCGTTGGTTTATGTTACTTCAAAGACTAACATGGGATTCAACCCATCCATTGAGTGCTCCAAGGCCTAACATTATCAAATGTAAATTTATTTTTAACAAAAAATGATTTTATCACATAGATAATCATATCTCTCACCACGAACCAATATAATAGATCCACACAGGCTGTTTTAAAAAAAATATTTACAAACCGAAACTTACCCGTTGATATGTTTACGTCCAAAAATTAACATGGGATAAAACCCGTCTGTTTGTGAGCCAAGGACTAAAAATATCAAACAATTAGTTCCCTTTCAGTTTCGTTTTAACTAAAAAGGGATCCCATCGTCAACATATGTAACTAATACACAAACATACTTTTGGCAAAGATTTACAAAACGACCCCGCCCATTGGGCGGGTTATGATGCTAGTATATATATATATATATATATATATATATATATATATA
>JANFOE010003466.1:0-12500 GCA_025667525.1 Glebionis coronaria
TATATATATATATATATATATATATATATATATATATATATATATATATATATATATATATATATTATATATATATATATATATATATATATATATATATATATATATATATATATATATATATATATATATATATATATATATATATATATATATATATATATATATATATATATATATATATATATATATATATATATATATATATATATATATATATATATATATATATATATATATATATATATATATATATATATATATATATATATATATATATATATATATATATATATATATATATATATATATATATATATATATATATATATATATATATATATATATATATATATATATATATATATATATATATATATATATATATATATATATATATATATATACATATATATATATATATATATATATACATATATATATATATATATATATATATATATATATATATATACACATATATATATATACATATATATCTACATATATATATATATATATATATATATATATATATATATATATTTATATATATATATATATATATATATATATATATATGTATATATATATATATATATATATATATATATATATATATATATACATATATACATATATATACACATATATATATATATATAGGGTTGGGATCGTGAGAAAACTTCATCTCAAAAGAAAACTTAGAAAACTATCTTCCAACCGTTGGATCAAAAGGCTACCCACCCTTCCTTTTTTTCTGCAAAAATAAAGGGGCTGTTTGTAAACTTTTTATAACTATTGTGCACAATTGCAAATAAAACACAAACTTTTTAGATTTAACCGTTATTTAAGCCTCATTTCCCATATCACAGATCCAAAAAATTCTCCATTCACTCCCGTTCGTTTTTTTATGTGTCCGATTTTGGTGGATCTCACTTTTTTTTCTTAATCATCATCATTATGTTCAACGAAGGCGATAATTGTAAGATTATATCTTCCTTTTTTTATTAATCGTTTATGTGTAGTTTAAAAAACAAATTTGTTATATTAAGCTTAAATTATTTTTATAAGTTGTGTTATTGATTTGATAAGCTTATTTTTTTATTTTACAACCTGTTTAATAATATAAATCGTTTTGGCTTATTGTTTGGTTATATAGTGTAAAACATGAAAAATTATTGACTTATATTGTTTTATTAGCTTATTATTATTAACTGATGATTCTATAAGCTTATTGTTTGGTTTTTAAACTGTTTTTTAATATTATCATATGACGTTTTGATAAGCTTTTTTTTATTTAGGATGATTTAAGTTTTTATTAGCTTATTATTAATAATGACGTTTTGATAAGCTTATTTGATGATTTATGATTATTTAGGGTTTTTTATTAGCTTATTGTTCATAATGACATTCTGATAAGCTTTATTTGTTGATTTATGATTATTTATGGTTTTTAAATAGCTTATTCTTAATAATGACCTTTTGATAAGCTTTATTTGTTGATTTATGATTATTTTTGGTTTTTAAATAGCTTATTCTTAATGATGACCTTTTTGCTAATCTTATTTATTGATTTATGAGGATTTGCGGTTTTTTATGTGCTTATTATAATAATGATGTTTTGATAAGCTTTTTTTTTATTTAGGATGATTTATGGTTTTTATTAGCTTATTATTAATAATTACGTTTTGATAAGCTTATTTGTTGATTTATGATTATTTAGGGTTTTATATTTGCTTATTGTTAATAATGACGTTTTGATAAGCTTATTTGTTGATTTATAAGCTGTATTTTTTTGATAAGTTTATTGTTGTCTTTTGGTAACATGTATGTTAATGTTA
Organism: Glebionis coronaria; assembly: GCA_025667525.1. Lineage (NCBI taxonomy): Eukaryota > Viridiplantae > Streptophyta > Magnoliopsida > Asterales > Asteraceae > Glebionis > Glebionis coronaria. The sequence goes on from JANFOE010003466.1 coordinate 1,845, forward strand.
TAGTTTAGCTTATTTGATTTTATAGACTTTTTTAATATGGTAAATTATGTTTTTATTATGATTTATTGTGTTTTTTCAATTTTACTTTTTGATAAATGACATTTTTGATAAACTTATTGTTGATTCCTGATGATTTATGATGGTTTATAAGCTGTAGGGTTTTATAAGCTTATTGTTGTTTTGGTAACCGATAATCACACTTTTTTCATATCCTAACTTGTTATTGTTTTGGTATACGTTAATCACACTTATTACCTTATTATGAAAAAAAATAAAAATTGTTACGTTAATCAAACTTGTTACCTTATTATGATGATAAGTTACAAATTATATGTAAACGATTATCACAATCTGCATCTAGTTGTGCATTAATAAACAGTTGTTTGTTTTGATAAATTATGCGCGATACTATATTATGTTGTTTTACTATCACTGATTATTGACTGGTGTTTGTGTTTTACAGGTTTGGAACATGACGTCCCACTGTCTGTTGGTTCAGCCAGTATCATTAGGTCCACAGATTTCAGTCATTCAGAATCAATTACTGATACAGAAATAAGTTCTAGTTATGTGGTCGATCAGGGTAGGAGTTGGAAACCCGATGTTGAGTCCATTCTAACACCTAGCAAAGGACATGTGTTTGGGTCATTGTCTCAGGCTTTTGAGTTTTACTCACACTATGGTAAATTGGGTGGGTTTGATGTAAAGTTGGGAACAGAAAAAAACTATCATTCTACTGAGTTTCCAAATATTAAGTATTTTCACTGCAGTAGATATGGTAAGAAAAACGAATCAAAATATGATAAGCACAGTGATGATAAGAGTACTAGTAAGGTTGATAAGGGTAAAAGCAAATCGGCTGATGGGGCAATGAACAATAAAGGTAAGGGTGTTGTTAGTTCTGATGTTAGCGAGTCATGTGTTAAGAAATCTAATAGAAAAAACACATCATGCAAGACAGACTGCAAAGCTAAAATGTGTGTTAGAAAGGTAGATGGGGGGGGGGGGGGGGTTTCGAGGTGTATGTTTTTGTTGAAGAACATAACCACCCGTTAGTTGCAGCTGGAGATATGCAATTCCTAATGAATTCTAGGTCTCTAGGGTACTCAAAACAACAGTTCCTATGTGATATGTCAAATTCCAATGTTGGACCAGTTAAGGCTTTCAAGTTAATGAAAGAAATGTGCGGCGGTTTCGAGAATATTGGTGCGACAGCTGTAGACTGCAAGAATTTCAGGAGAGATATGAACCTGTTTATAGGCGATATGGATGCACAAATGGTTGTAGAAAAGCTAGAGGGTCGGAAACAACACTGTGATGATTTTTTCGTGGACTATTATCAAGGTGAAGGTGATGCTTTATGCGGTCTATTTTGGGCAGACAAAATTGCTAAGCTTAACTACAAGCGTTTTGGTGATGTTATGTCATTCGATGCTACCTTCAGATCGAACAGGTAAGATATATAATTATTCAATTTAATTTAAACGTGCACATACATCAAATTGATTCCATATTAATATATCATTTTGATGCCTTATATTTTTTTTTTTGGATTATGCTTTTGCAGATACCGTATGGTTTTTGTACCTTTTACAGGTATTGATAACCATAACCGGTCTGTGACATTCGGTGCTGGATTGTTGGCTGATGAGACAGTCAACTCGTACAAATGGCTATTGCAAGCTTTTAATAAGGCGCATGGAGCTCGCCCGCAGGTTGTTGTTACCGACCAGGATGCTTCTATGAAACAAGCCATTGAGACAGAATTAGTTAATACGAAACACCGTCTATGTATGTGGCATATCATGCAGAAGCTTACAACAAAGGTTCGTCCTATATTTTTTAATACATTTATAAAATAAAATAAAAAAAAATATTTGATCATGAACTTGCTTTGTATTCATGTTTATTTACATTTTAACTATGAAATTGATATAAATATAACGGATAACAATTTTATTTGTGAACATGAAATAATGTATGCGAATATTTGAACGGAACAAACGAATATAACTGATATAAACGTAATTTGTATAAATTTTTGAACTGAACGATTGTGGATGTGATGCGAATATATGTGTCTTGTTATTTTGTGTTCGTTTGTGCTTGTTTATATGTTAACTGTGAATTTTATTTAATGTATTTGTTATGATGTAACGGACACGAAATGGATATTGTTATATATATTTGTTTGAATGCGAATTCATCATCAATAATATTAATAATATTTTTGCTGATGAATTATAACGATCACAAACAACACGACACATTCGTGTTTGATTTCCAACATATCAACTATATTAGTTCGAAATTCACAGTCAACTACATCAAAAAATGGTTTGCATGTTTGAATGGGGCCTAATACGTATAAACAAATCATGATTTTTATGTGACAACACTTTTTTTTTTTAATATTACATCACTAACCTTATGTACTCACAGGTCGGTTCAAGCATCTGTAATCAAGGCAATTTCAAACAAAGGTTTTGTAGTATCGTTTGGACTGACAGAATATCACCTGAACTGTTTGAGCAACAATGGGCTGATATAATGAAAGATTTCAACTTGTGTGATCATAAATGGCTATCTGACCTATATGACATGAGAGCCCGTTGGATACCAGCTTTCTTGCGCAACGAAGACATGTCTGGTCTGATGCGAACCACCTCTAGATCGGAATCAGAGAACAATTACTTCAACCGATTCACCAATCCTGATCTATCGTTGGTTGAATTTATGAGTCACTATGATTCTGCTATGGAGGCACAAAGGTTCATAATTACATGTTTTTTTTTTAACATGTTCGTTTTAGTTTTAATATGTGTCACCCTATGGATGTAATGTACAAAACCAATTTGATATAAAGTTTGACGAGTTTATTAATTGATTTTCCATAGGTACAATCAACGGAAAAACGACCATGAATCTAGATACAACTATCCTGTGATGAAAACGGGTCTCCAAGTTGAGCATGATGCATCAAAACTGTATACACCTAATGTTTTCTACGATGTTCAAGATGAAATCGTTGCGTCAACGAGACACTGCTTATCAGAACGCGTTGAAACAATTGGTTTGTTTGAAAAATACTTAGTTCGTGATACAGAACTTAAGAAGTGGACTGACAAAGACGCATTTGAAGTATATGAGGTACGTTAACACTTATAGTTGCTGATAATTGATTTTATACATTCATATGCCATTTCTAAATACACTATGATTCCCTGAATGTTTGAACTTTTGTAACCTTATACATCTTGTATGTTGTTTACTATCATATGCATTTGTCCATACCACGCACTATGATTCCCTGAATGCTTGAACTTTTACGGCCTTATGCATTTTTTATGTGGTTTACTATCGTATGCATTCGTATGTGGTTTATAGTTGCTGATAATTGATTTTATACATTCAGATGCCATTTATAAATACACTATGATTCCCTAAATGTTTTGAACTTTTATGATGTTATACATCTTGTATGTGGTTTACTATCATTTGCATTTGTCCATAACAAACACTAATTGTGTTTTTTTTTAATCACAGGTTTTGTATTGCAAGGAAGATACTAGTATCACATGTTCCTGCCGTAAATTTGAGCTGTTTGGATTGCTTTGTCGACATATCTTTTATGTGCTTAGGTTGAACAACGTTGATGAATTTCCGACTGAGTATTTGCTTGATAGATGGTGTAAAACAGAACACAATGATTGGTACAATGCTACTGATGCGATGGGTGAATCTAGTTCAGCTGGAGGGGTTCGTGCAATACGTCAAATTATTGAAGACACTATTGACAGATTGGCTCCTTACCAAGATAAGTTGGACATATATAAGGCGGAATTATCAGAATTACTGGCTAAGGCTAAGTTAGATGTACCTGTTGTTACTCGTATGAACAAAAAGGATGTTTTCTGCTCAATGCTTGGTGTCACTGAACCGTCTTCTGTTCGTATCCAAGTCCCAAAACAGTCAAAAAACAAAGGGTCAGGATCTCATACCAGGTGGAAGAACATTGATGAGTTGATTCGCTATGAGACTGCAGCATCCAAAAAAAGAAGAATCTGTTTTTCTTGTGGCAGAGCTGAAGGTCATAACTCCAGGACTTGTCCAAACAGAAACACTTCCAATGCTTCGTCAAACAAAAGGCCTGCTCGTGGTAACCGTTCAACTATCAACTACAGAGAGTGATTCATACAGAGTGACACGCGTTTTTTTACCATTTCTCGAATGCAATTTTAATCCATACTTCAGACTTATGTATAATAATATCCCATGTGTTCCATGAGTATTCTGGAAACGACATTATGGTACTTGTTGATTGTTCGAGAAATGATTTGATTTACTGGTTGGTTTTTAATTGATGATTGTTTTTGTGTGCTTATATACATATATATCTAATTTTTTATTTTTTTCCTTATTATGATTGTTGGTTGATTGATATATAATGTGATGCTGCATTTGTATTCACATATATGCCGTTTTTTTACATTGTAATCATCATATTACGATATGACATATGTGTTTTTATGCTGAGCGTCACGATATACTTGTATTCATACACGAATATTGCTATGAAATAATTTTGATTTTTTGAAAAATAACTAATGAATTACAACAGACCCAATAAGTGTATTATGTATATTATTATTTATTTTTTATCATTTTATTGGAAAATCATACAATGATACTATCGTTTCAATATATTTTAACTACTTATAAAAAAAATGATTGATATCGCATTTTAACATTTATGCTTACCGTATGCTAAAAATGACTAACATGATTATTGCCTGATTTTATGAACCCCGTATTGTTTATTAACCAACAAAGCCATACAACAATCTGTTAAAACATTATGACACATAAATCGATACGTGCATCCAATGCGAGTTCCAAATTTTAAGGTGTTTTGAACATCCATACATCAAAACGCTAAAACATCCATACATCATATTGTAATATTTAACCATACCTACATCGACATATTGCAAAAGCATGAAAATATGGTACGTGCATCTAATGCGAGTTACACACTTAATCCAGGATTCACGAAAATATCAACCCATCAGGTATTTGGATTGTTTGTTTTTGAAATTTGCCCACTCCCGTCTGTTTTTGTCTTCGTGGGTGTTATAGTACTGAATCACCCTTTTTTGGATTTTGTTGAATGCGCTCAACGCGAAGGTCGTCTTTTGGTTCTGATTGAAGTTTGTGTATTTGGCAGTTTCATCGTCAACCTGCAACTTGTTCTCGTTCAAATCTGTTGTCAACATCTTAACAACATACTTGTGACGGAGACCGACCAATTGTTTTTGTTGTCGAGCACCCGCTTCTGTTGCAAATCCTGTGTTGAACGGTTTCTTTCTGCCATTATACATTTCCATGTGACGCATCACAAAGATCCCAGAATCGACAATGTTATTGACAGTTTGCCATTCCATATCCATCACAACTGGCTTTGCTTTTGCTATTTTGTCTGCATTATGGTGCCTTACCAGTTTCAAATATTTACCAAACTGTTCCGTCTGTCACAAAAATTATGAGTCAATGTTAAACTTGTTTTAAAACTAATTCAGATGCCATTAAATATAACACTATGATTCCCTATATGTTAAACCTTGTATTTTAAACATATCGTTTTCATTCTTGTATACCAATCTATTTTTTAGTATAATCATATTGAACACGTAATACTATAATGTATTTTTACATGACACATGTACTTATACCCTACTCGACAACTATTTTAAACAATTAGTGCGTAATACACAATACTACGCACTGCATTTTGATTTTGATTTTTTTTTATAATTCATTACTTTTTATAAAAAATTAGCCTAAATTTATTAATTTTTGTTTATAAAAAAAAAAAATAAAAAAAAAATTTATCATTTAAAAAAAAACATTAATTAATATTTACACATCTAACTACAACTTACCAGCAACCTCGGCAAATGACCATAACGTTTGTACATGCTTGTATTTTCATCCTTTTCGTTGTCGATTATATCAATCTCGCATGTCCTTAGGTTATACACAATCAAATAATAATGGTTTCGTTCTTCACGTGCTTGTGTTATCGGAAAAAAGACCTGTTTGCATTTGGTTAAACAACAATGTAATATTAGTTGATTCTCGTATGCTACACACATTATAGATACATTATATATCTACAAATCGGTTACATTAATAAAACTTACCAACTCAAACTTTTCGAGGTTATCTTGTTTTGTATATTCCAATGCTTCCTCAAATTTCGTTTTAAACTCTGTAATCTTGGGTGTTTTCTGCAATCCATAATTAACGACATCATACATATATAATATTAAACTTTACGAAAAAATGTAGGTTTGCAAAGTATAAATATTGGTATATTATATTGAAATTTTGAAATGCGTACCATCATTCCAGTCTTGCAAAATAAAAATTTTGTATTCATCTTGTTTTTGAACCTTTCTTCATGATTCTGTATGATGCTCCAGATGTCGATTGATGCGCTTGATACTGAAAATCCTTCATGCATGGTTTCAAGTGCCGCTCTTGAAACTTCCGTTGTGGACGATTTAAAAATAATATCCCTGTTTGTATGGTTGGTGTAATGTTAGAATACAATGATATACATCAAATACTATGTTCAGTTCAATAAATTATATTGAAATATGATGGAAGATACAAACATAAATAAATACTTACGTAGCGGTAAACCTTGCGGTAAACAGGTTGTCAACAACCGGTTTTTCATGGTGTTGAACGTTCCTTGATATGATCACCTTCCTCTTGATATAAGGAGAGCACATCGAATCTGTAGCTTCTCGCGTTCTTTGACATCTCGCTTCATCTATTTCATTTTGTGTCGGCATCACGTAGCTTACAGGAATTGCCTTGACTGCTCCAGTGTCAACTGCGTTCGATTGTCCATCCTTTATTGCTCTAATGTCACAAACGCTTGATTGACCTGCTTCCATTGTATGACTTGATACTGATGATCCCACAACTTCCTTTTCCACTATTCTTTTTAAAGACAACTTAGACCTTTTTGCAAAAAGTTGGTTTAAACTTAATCCCACATTTTGATTTACGCGTTCAGGTCCTTCAATCACATTTGGTGCTTCAAACATTACTGACTTTCCCATGTTCACGCCATTAACTCTACATAAATAGTCGTGATAAGTGAACATATTTTTGTATTAAATAACAAATGGATGCCATATAAATAACAAACAGATTACCTTTATTATTTTTTTCCCTTAATTACCACTTATTTATATGCCTTCTATTATTTTTTCCCTTTTTACGTTTTACAATGATAAATAAATATAACAACACAATAAAAAAATTACCTTGATTGTTCATTATTTATACCACGTCCAACCTCATTTGATACTTCCATTATCACATTCATTCCTTTGGTTTGGGCAAATGCGTCATCGGATCTACACCAACAAAAATAATTTATATTATATTTTAACATATGTTTGTACTCACCTATGTTACAAACATAAACCCACGTGCAAATTTGTAAAACAAATGCAAATTTGTAAAATTCAAAATAACGTTATTTGCTAACCTTTTGATGATTTCTCTATCATCTGATGTATGCAACAATGGGAGAGTCATAACTTGTTGCAAATTGTCATCTTGATCATCTGGTGTCAATAGATGGAAAGTTGGACCCGAAAAGTCTGTTGGCAAAGTCATTTTTTTGGAACCATTGACATCGTCGATTTTTTCACCCAACTCGCCACCCGACGTGATACCACTAGTCTTTTTCATCCTGATCAAAATTTGGCTTAAGGTGCTTTCGCCGCTTTGCTTATTGTTTTTGTGTGTATTTGTACCATAATCTGTCGATACCATCTTATTAGCGTATGCATCTGTTTCGTTGTTGGTATCTTGATCTTCACATATCTCCATGTTGTCATCATCCCTAACAGTATTTTCATGAGCATCTTCGGGCGTCATGTTAATTTCATCCAGTGATGTATCACATCTGCTTACCAAGCCATCATCATTTGGTTTGTCGTTCTCGTTTTCACGTTGAACTATGTCTTCAGCATTGGTTTCCACAGATGGGTTTGTATCATTTTTTGGTGTGTGTTCAATGTTTTCATGTTCTGGTTGTGTTCCCAAATATGCGTCATCGTCCACAACATCATCTCCAATGTTTGTATTGCCCTCATTATCTGATTCTTGTCCAATATCTGCATCATACCCATGTTTTGGTCCTTGTACAATGTTCGTATCGTCTTCAGTTTGTATGTTGTTTTGCAATCCGAGTGCATCAGCTACTTTACCGGGTTTGAACACACTATTCATGAGTACATTTCGCTTCTCAATTAGTCCAGCTATTGCACCATTTTCAGGATGTGATATGATTGCAATCTCCAACATTTCATCTATTTTGTTGTGTACACCTTTTGTGAACGCCATTGTTTTGTTGATATCATCCACCATTTCCTGCATATTATGATCGTGCATTCATATTGTTAGTATATATATATAATTATCAATAATAAAATTACATTTAAATTTTAGAATTATACACATATATATATATAGCATGACATAAGATGTCCATTTAAAATATTTGATCCAACTATGTTTAATAAAGCAATTTATGTGCTTATGATGCGCCATATTATGTCATAACCGTAAAGCCTTTTTAATTTATAACATACTGCTCAAAATCATCTTATAACACTCACAATTGTTATAACCATAATTTAAAGTAATCAACTGATATAATTGTATGTACATGCATCACATATGCCTTATGATGCCATATTTAGTATGAATGTCACATCGTTCTTATTATATTTCCTAAAAAAAAAACATGCCTACATATTATATAACCATAACATGAAACACAAACAAACATCTAATCGCATCAATCATAATGTCACGTACCTCTGCTGTCTGTTTTTGATAGTTTTTAATCGCCCTTAACTTATTTGATCCTTCAACAAACGTAAATACGCCATCTTCAAGTTCGACTCTAGGTTTATAAGCGTTATGTATGATGCGATCTTGATTGTACTCCAACGCTTTCACTGAAATAAATAAATAAATATACAATTATTATGCATTTTCTTTTATTATACTTTCCGTACGATGATTTTATATACATTTTTACCTGGTGTTCCTTTCATTTCTCTTATTATTGCTCGCGAAAAATTCTTTTTTTTTGGTGGTGGCTGCACATACTGATATCCTTTTTTAATAGGCAGTTTGCCAAAACCTCCCCTATCCAATTCTTTCCTTTCCCTGAGCTTTATGTTTTGTGTGTTCCAAGATTTTATTGCCGGTGTTTGTTCTTCGACTGGAACATCGTCCATAATTGTGTAGTTCAGATACAACAGCTGCACAATATGTTTCAGTTGTTACATAACTTAAATATTTATATTATATGCATTATATTTATTGTAACACAAACAAATAATATACATATACAATTATTTTTGTTCTTATTTAATATGTGTACTTACCACCATCAGAAGCAGTGGTCCACCAAATCCTTCGGACGCCTTTGTATAACTTCTCCTTGTTTTCTTGATTGAACCCACCAGGTATGTGCACCAATCCATGTGTTTTATATCTTCTATGCTCTCGATGCATGGTAGGAATCTTTGGTTCACTGTTCCTAACTTGGGACAATCACCAATAATCGAAAAAAACATCACCAAGAAATCGAGTTTGAAATTTCGTCCGGTTTGATGTTCATACAGTAACTTTTCAACCACGTTCTTTAGTGTGAACCTATCATCTGGAACGTCATAATGTTGCCTCCATTCAACTATGCTTGGGTATTCAGTTGTTCCATATGGCACCTCTTTTACAGGTATGTTTCCCATCGGAATTCCCAGTATGTCGTGTACCATTTGCGGTGTTACCTGTATGGCTCTCCCGTCACCAAATTGTAAAATGCATTTATCAGGATCAAAGTTTTCCACGACCCATAATCCCAGTTTCATTGGTGTCGTGTTTATTTGAAAGTTGTCATTCAGAAACGACCCAAACCCCATTTCGGTAACGTCTTCTCTTTGCATAGGTGTCAGCACCTTTAAAACCTTAAGTACATCTCTGGGCGACGACCTTGCCTTAATTCCTTTTGTGACCACTGCCTTATTTTGTTCTTGACCTTTATTATTTTTCGCAGTCTTCTGTTTTTTGCTTGGAACTGATGTTTTGATTTTGCCAACATCCTTTGTCTTGCGTTTTTTGTATGTCTGCTTGTCTTTCCCTTTCAAGCTTCGGATAACTTCTTCTTCGTCATCATAAGATTGTTCGTGGTCTGGGTCTGATTCACTTATTTGTTCAACACCATTGTTTTCTGTTTCTTCTGTTTCGGATTCTGACAATTAAATTAAATAATAAGTTAGTTCTCAATAAAAAACAATAATATATTTTTTTAGGCAGTGATTCCCTAAATCATACATGTTGCGATTCCCTTAATTTTGTGGTAGCCGATGATATCGTATAATTTCCTATATTATGCCCTGAATCATATATGTTACGATTCCCTTAATTATTTGATAACCGATGCCAATATTTAGTTTACCATACGATGCCCTAAATCATACATTTTGCGATTCTCTAAATAATTTATGATGCGATTCCATTAATCATACATATTGCTATTCTCTAAATCATTCA
>JANFOE010003467.1:0-21416 GCA_025667525.1 Glebionis coronaria
AAAAGGCGGATCAATGGGTTATAGTCAAATCATGACTCACTTGTATCATGAGTCTGATCAGATCACTAGGCTCGTCCTGATCCCTACCACGCAGCTGAAAAGTCAGTTAATCATGTAAAAAAGTTTTTTTGAATGTGTTTCTTAGACTCTCAATTGTCTAGCCGGATGACTCACTTGTATTCGGTGTTGCTATCTCTCATTGATTTGGAAACTGTACGCTTTTTCCTTTATGGCAGAAGAATCTTCAATGCCCGCCAATTCTTCATGTGCGCGAGTGTTAAAGGATTATGTTCTCTCCAAACCTGGGATGCATTCTGAACTACTGTCACTGTATGGTAAATTTATACCCGTACTGTATGAGCAGCAGGATACTATATATTCCGAACAATGACCCTTTAGGTGATGCTGCATGTACGTTTTGGCTGGGAATTCTTCAAAGATACAAGTTTCCTATATGATCGACGACAACCACCTGTTTTATTATAGGAAGAGATTTATGAGGCAACAACATTAAGGCTGGTGGATGGATCCGGTTCATGTGCGGATGAACCTGATTCACAAACAGTTGGATGTGCTACTTTTAAGGATGGGCCATATTCGGTAACGGGCTGATCTGATTTGCTGAGAATGATCTCTTGAAAAGAACCTTTTATAAGCTTGATAATGCATTTTTACATTCATGTTTTGATTCCAACATCTATCTCGGTTTTTATAGGTGTGCTTTTTTTTTGTATAATTTAAGAGGAGCAAATAAGCACTTAAAATAAGCAACCCCAAAACCCCACCAATTTCTTGGGCCACTTTCTATAATTACTGATCTTTGGTTTTCATTCACAGGGGGCTGAGTAGAAGGCCGGAATTATTGCTTCATGAGCAATATTTATGTAAGTCATTTTTATAAATACTTTAGATTTTTAAGGTATCTCCCTTCCCTTACAAATGAACGATTTTTATATTGGTTCAAAGAGGATATGGTGGTACAATGCTTAGACTTTTTGGAATGGCAGATGACAAGTAGAAAGACGTTTAAAGGTTACTGTTTTTGTTTTTAAATTATGATCTATCATATGCTGCATAATTTTTTTTTTACTAATGTACCATACTTGATGTATCAGCCATAAGCTGAACTTTAAATCCATTTGACTTACTGTGTAGAGGTGAGCAAATGAGCATGGGCCTGACACCAATCTACACCTGTTATGAAAAAAGGTGGAAATGTCCTTTTTCAGCCATAAAAATCTTATGCACTCTCAGTACATTTTCTATTCGGGTTACAACCTATTTGACCCTTTCCACTTTTTAGCCGAAATTCTTAATATGCCCCATTTCGGTTAAAAAGCAACCAAATCGACTCATAACATATAAATTGGTAAAAATTCCACATGAACAAGCCAAAGATAGTTCTTTTAAATTTCACATATATATGTATATTGGTAAGATCTTTGGACCAGTACAGTCGATTCTGAAATTCAAGTAAGTTGTGAACCTATTGAACCATCGTTACCAGATGAACGACCATAGGAAAGTAAAGGGAATTCACAGTCTCAGTAATTACGTACATGTTAAATCTGTTGTTACTCGTCTGAGGAATCAAGCCTGGTTGTAGTTTTGTTATGTGGTGACCGTATCATTGGCTCATACTAAAATTATTAAGTCGCGTACAGATTATTTGTGCTTGAAACTTTTGACTACCTCACTATTTCTTATATCACTCTTTCGTGTCAGTAGTACTTGCCTCGAGACAATCTGAACAAATTCCATCTGAAGCTCAAGCTCCTCCTGTTGCATCACGTGAAAATCGGAAACAAGACGAGAGACTCAGCCACAACATCAGAGTGGAGAAAGATGCAAGATCGAATACAAATCATCTTCGAGTTCGATTCAAGTATTCTTCTTTTGTTTTTTAATGAAAGTGAGCTTCGGTTGGGTCTGAAATGTCATATGAAAAATATGAGATTCAAGAATGTTTTGCACAATCGCCTAACTTCACAAGCAAAAGTTTATTTTTGGTGATGTTGAACGTGCATATATGATTGCTCCTGTTTTTAGAGCTGAAGATTCCTATACGTAAAGTCAGTTGTGTGAATACACAGGTTCTGATGTTGAAATGGTAATTGAAGAGTGTTATGACAAGGTACGGACAACTTATAATAATAGTATTCAAGTTTCAATACCTCTAACAAAAATTTGATTTTGTTAACATCTTTGACATGTTATGGATATGGTGGACAGACTTCGTGTTAACATCTTTGACAACCTGAATGAAACATGCCAAAAAGAGTTGGAAGCTATTCAGAAGCACTATCCATTCAAGCCACTAAAAAGTAATCGTTATCTAAAATGATTCTTATGTTGTTTTTCTCATTTACATGTTTAACGTTATTGTTATTCAACAAACAGTACAAGCCAAGAACCTTGAAACTTACTTTTGAAGAACGGGTCCAAATGCTAAAGGTTTGTAACATTATTACTGTAATAATATAGTAACCAATATAGTAACTTTCTCAGTTCAACGTAATTGCTGCTTCATGGATACAATTCCTGATTCGTGACTGAATCGATCATCTCGAATCAACAAAGCAGGTTCGATTATTATGTATAAATTTGTAAGTGATGCACGTCATTAATCCATATATAGTCTTCTAATGCAAACGATATACAACATGAATCACTAAACAATCTCCAATCATTTTCTTTTTGGATCAAGCTTAAGGCACCTGTTGGATTGGCTATTGAATGCCCACTCAAATCCTTTATGTTCTTCGAGACAAAAGAAGTGGATATGGGGTTATATGATATTAAGAAAGTTCACTGTAACATCCTTGGTTTGTGGTGGCGGGTTTTAATGATATTGGATTGACGTTAGAAAAATATTGGATTAAATTCTAAATAATCTTGGCATATTATGTCTAAGCGTGTTTAACGATTATATGAATTTTAATTTCCAGTTGCAACTATGAATGTTTTTTTCACTTCGTTTTCATGTCTCAGTTTTTGTGGCAGTGCCCAATGGTGAATCGAAAATCAATGCTTCAATTTTGGATTCACCAGCCATATGTACTAAAGAAAATGTGAAACCAAGTTCTAAAGAAAGGAATGCCGGTATGTTTACTTATTTTTGGGGGTGTTTGAATGTGTTTGAAAAGTGTTTGTGTGATTTTGAATAATCGAGATGAGTAGATGCACAATCAGCTGGAATGAAATAGGCGGTTAAAATAGTGTTTGTATTTGCTTCTGCTTTTGACAGTAGTATATTTGTACTAGTAATAATCAGTCAGTTTGGATTTGCTATGCTTTTGACAGTAGTGTATAACTACGTATTACCAAAAGTTTCATTTTGGACAAATAACAAGTTAGCAACTGATGATGGGTTAATAACAGTTTTATGAGGGCTGGAAAGCAAGAGACAAGACCTGTTCATCACTAAGCTTCACTTCCAGTACTCGAGTGTTGGATCTTATTGCAAACCCAAAGAGAAAGAATTGGATCTAGGTGAAGACATAGTTTCATTGGCCATAGGCCGTTCAAAAAAAAGTTTCATTGGCCATAGAGCCAAGGTGACTCCAAAACATGAAACTGCAAACAAGGTTGAGCATGCAAAATATCACCAAGCAATTAATCAGGGTGGGTTAGCAACTCATTTAAGCATACGTGACCGTGTATGTTTTTTGCGAGCACAATTCGTCCCTTTATACAGAACCATTTCTTTTTATATTTATCTTGTGGGCTCATGTTTACCATGCCACAAAATGAATAAAAATGCAAATACTCCGTTAGGTATAAAGCACACAAATTTACACCTTAAATTCCACTCTAAACACTTACTTCGAAGTGGGAAGAGATTACTCCCGTCCATTTAGAAGTGTTTATATTTAATTTGGACCGTTTGGGCAAGGGATTTGACTCTTTGGTTTTTAAATCAATTTGGATCAAAACCTCTATTTAATATTCGCTTTTAGATTAGTTTTAGCTACTAATGAAAGACCCAAAAATCCAAGAAAGTATCAGTTTGACCCTATGCATCTGAACACATCCAACAGCAGGTGCATTTCTAGATTATAATATTCTAATATTCTCATTACAATGCTTCTTACACCTAGGCATGCTTGGCAAGGCGTTTTAAAAGCGTTTTAAAAGCGTTTAGTGTTTTATTGAAACGCTACTTGAAGAAGCGTTTAGCATATGTCAAATTGATTGAACTCACATTGAAAGTTATTATAGTTATATGCAGTCCCTTATGAAGTACCAGATTCTGTGAGCTCACTTTGTGACATTCGTAGCAATATTTGCATTCTGGAGCATGACTATTTGACATCAAAAGACATAGTTTGACTAATTTCATACTGAGATACATTTTGGACAGATACAAGAAGTAACTCATGATATCAGCAATGTTTTAAAACCCGGTTTTCAAATCGATCCGGTCAAGTTATAGGGTTCGGGTCAACCCGATTTTCTAAAAAAAAGATTTTTTTTATATTTTTAATAATTAACAAAAGTTATGTATAAAAACCAAAAAACTCTCGAATATTGAAGATATAAATTGTTTACCAACCAATATAATATGTAAAAAATAAATTCTATCACAAATACGTAAAATTTACATATGTTTTTTAAAAAAATTGGTAAAAATCAAAACCCGGTCGGGTCTCAAAAACCGGGTTAACCCGGGTCACTCTAAACCCGGCGGATCGAGCCGGGTTTCGAAAATTTGAAACCCGGGTCAATATGACCCGTTTTTCTGGCAGGAACCGGGGCAACCGGTTGACTCGACCGGGTCGACCTGGGTTTCAAAACATTGGATATCAGGATGTTTTTAATTCTTTCTTAAACTGAAGTGAGATGACATTATCATTGTAAATGTACAAAATGATACATGTGATAGGTGAAATATATAAGTACGTATTTTGGGATAACATAAATTGGTTAATTGTTTTATTACTGCATCGTCTCAAAATAAGTGTCAACATTTGACTTTCGAAGTATTTTTTGTGTAATTTTGACCCTAACTATCTTTGGGTGTGTTCTATAATAATTGATGCAAAATATATGAACGGATAGAGTTTTAAATGTATTTTCATTAATATAGTTTTTATCAAGTATTACATAACACAAATAAACATATTTACAGTCAAAGTTTCTTATTACTATGCATCATATGAAATAATGAAAGTGAGTTACTTAAAAGATAAAAATATACTCTCTCGGTTCCAAAATTATTATCCTATGAAAAAACACACAGTTTAAGGAAAATAAATTTATTACAGTTTTCTTTTTCTTATTTTATGACAATTCGACAATTTTACACTTAGCTAATCAATTAATTCTTTTTTAAATGTTGTTATTATAATATTAAACATATAGTAAACTATTCTCTGTCTATTTTTTATTAGTATACAATTAAATTAGGAGAATCGGTCAATGAACATGGACAATAAAAATAAGACGAAAGGAGTATTATTTAGAAATTTTGAAGGAATCTTGAACGGGCGTTGTCACTATGGAACATTGATTAATTAAAATATAATAGTCAAAACAATTGCCATGTTTAACATTGTATGTGTTGTGGTCTTAGGCTGGTGGGAGTGGAGGCAAACCCACTCGCCTCCACATCAGCATCACCTCAGCTTTTAACAAACTCACAAAAACTCACCCACGGAGATAATGACACTCACCCAAACTCACCTACACTCACCTTTCATACCTATTTTTTTATTATTTAAACACACCCCACTCATAAAAAACACCCACAAATAAACCTACCCCAAAAATAAAAACACTTGGGCCTACAAAACTTAAACTCACCCAGGTGAGTTTGGCCCTCTTTTTTTTTTCTGGGGACTAACTCGTGCGCGACATTTAAGGGGGAATGAGAACTCACTCGTGGCTTCATAAACTCACGAGTGGCTTCAATGCCACTCCCACCAGCCTTAGTAGGTGTTGTGGCCGGTGCAAGTCATAACGTGGGTCTTCAACATTCATGAGCAACTGATTAACCGTCATGTCAAACCAAAGTCGCCGACAAAACGTCCATGACACCTTGCCCTTCTAATTAATGATGGACGATTGTCTCTCAGTTAGAGGCCAGTTAGAGGTGACATTGTTATCAAAGGGAACATTATGGTTTGAATTCCCACCTAATATTGAGAAAGTGATAAGGGACATTCGATAAAATGCTCAAAAGAACCTAACAACTCATTAGGTAAGAGAAAATGTAAAGCTTGTTGTTGTTGTTGTTAGGAGTTCTTGAGAAAGAAGAGAATAATAAAGCTTTTGTAAGATGAATAAAGATCATATGGTTATATGCTTTGATAGATTAAAGGAGTCTCTTATGTATTTTTGTGTGTAAATCTTCCATTCATTTTAATTTAGTTATTGGTACTCGCTTATATAGTTTTGATTATCCAAAGGAATTCACATATATCCGTGTTCATAGATAGGGATAGAGTATAGATAATTTTAGCTGATTATAATTAAATCATTCTTTCTTCGTGTAATTTTACTTATATTTGGCTAGACATACATACAATGGTTTTGGTTTTGTTCATGCCGAGTCATATGGATCAAAACACAACTATACTTTAAAAACAATTAAAAAAATTATATTATGTTAAAAAATATACAAAACAATACTTAAAAACATAAATAACGTAAACGACAATAAGAAGTCATACCCGTCCATCGGACGGGTTTTGCCACTAGTATATATATATATATATATATATATATATATATATATATATATATATATATATATATATATATATATATATATATATATATATATATATATATATATATATATATATATATATATATATATATATATATATATATATATATATATATATATATATATATATATATGTATATATATATATATACGTATATATATATATATATACGTATATATATATATATATATATATATATATATATATACGTATATATATATATATATATATATATATATATATATATATATATATATATATATATATATATATATATTTACGTATATATATATATATATACGTATATATATATATATATATATATACGTATATATATATATATATATATATATATATATATATATATATATATATATATATATATATATATATATATATATATATATATATATATATATATATATATATATATATATATATATATATATATATATATATATATATATATATATATATATATATATATATATATATATATATATATATATATATATATATATATATATATACTAGCGTCGTAACCCGCCCAACAGGCGGGGTCGTTTTTTTCTTCTTCCAAAGGGTTTATGGTTCATGCGTTTTTATTTTCTTTAACTTGTAATTTAACCTTTAGTATATTTTAGTTATAATTTACACTTAAGTAATGTTTATTTGTGGTCAACGGGCGAGGTTGTGTTTTTTTCTTGATCGGGTTTGTTTTGTAATTCTTTTCTAAAAGTACGTTTGTGTATTAGTTATATCTATTGGCAATGTGAACTATTTTTCTTTAAAAAACTATGAGGAAACTAATCTTTGATATTTTTAGACCTTGTCTCACCAAACGGTCGTGCTTTGTCCCATATTAATATTTCATTCTACAAATATCGATTTTTAATATTTATATTTTTCAATGTAAACTAACCTTTGATAGTGTTATGCCTTGTTACATCCAATGATTTTTTTTGGTATGTTAATTTACGAATGTACATAAAACCTAGTTCGGTTGTAAAGTGAATAAAAAAAAGGAATTAAAAATGTAGTTTTTCAATACCACTCCTGAACTGAAATTGTACATCTATAAAAGCCCATGTGTACAAATAGAGTAAATACATAATGGAATTTAAAATGTAGCTTTCGAGTACCACTTTTAAATCGAAATTATACATGTATAAAAGCAATGTGCGAAAAAGAAAAGTTTTTCATCTACTCGCTAAGAATTTCTAAAAATATATCTTGACGTCTTAAACGTGGTCTAATCCTTGATATAAAATCGTTGTATGAAATTGTTTTTTAAAATAAATAAATTAATCGTGAATTGATTTATTGATTAACACATATAGATTAAAATTTTACTGCAGGTGAGCACATGTATCATAGCATAAAATCATACAAATGGTTAAAGTAAATATCTATGTTTATGGTTATAAAATACTGTAACACATCCAATGGGCGGGTTTGATTTGTGATTTATTTTTTAATACCACGTTTATCTATCAGTTAGAATGGTTGTCGTGTTTGTGTAAAAAGAATTCATTTCTTGTTTGGTTTGACTTTTGACTATATAGGACATATAGTTGCCATTGTGATTGTGAAAGTACTATGTTTGTTAGAAGATGACCAATCTTTAATATTGTATTGCTTTGGCTCATCTAACAGGTGTGTTCGGTTCATAATTTTTTTTTGAAACAATGTTTGTTTTTCAATTTTTATGGTTTTCATGTTTGTCGAAACACATGATTGGCATCTTCACTTGCTTTTGATTCTTAACAATAAGGCATTTAATATGAGTCATGTGTGCTTCGTCAAATATGTTATCGGGTATTATTTAAACGCTCATCCAATACGGTCTAGATACAATACGAAACTGTATGAGACACTACCATTCGTGGCTTGTTATGCTAGAACCACTTCTGTGGGTACTAAGGGGGTGTTTAGGATTGCTTATTTAAAATAGATTATTCATTTTGAGATAATCATTATTTTAAAAATGTCATTTATAGAAAATAGTGTTTGGATTTGATTATCCTGTTAGAAATCGCAATAATCAGATAATCAGTTTTTGAGTGTTTGGAAAATTTGATAATTTGATTACTTGATAAGTAAAATGAATAAAATAAACTCCATTTTTTCAAAACTCCATTTTGGAAGCTTATTTTTTCAAAAATTCATTTTAAAAATAAAATAAGTAGTTTCACGCTTATTTTTTTCAAAACTCCATTTCGTAAGCTTCTAAGCGCAAATAATCACTTTTTTCCATTTATTATTCAAACACTCATTTTACCTTATCTCCATTTTCAAAATGAAATAAGCAAATAATATGGTTACAGACGCAATCTCAAACACCCACTAAGTCAATACAGTATGTTTTTCTTTTTGCATGTTTTGTATGCTTTCTGAAATAAACGGTTCGATATATATATATTTGTTGTACCATCCAAATGAATAACGTCATAAGACGTGAATTATTAAATATAATATGCAAAAGGTATATAAAGATATAGTCAACCACATATCATATCAAAGGAAAAATCATCAAATAATGATATTAAGTATCTTAGATATGTAGAAATACACAAAGTTTAGTTACTTTTAATCAAAATACGTTAGTTATCTATCAAATGAAGATGATAACCAAATGTTAACTCAGATAGTGAAAAGTTCAATATAGACCCCTCTTTTAGTATAAACCTTATTAATCAATCGCAATCACTCATCTATTTTATCTAACAAAAAAACTTATTTTTTTAAAAATTAAATATTTCATAAATTGCTAATCGTTACGTAAAACAAAACAATCACGACGAGAATTAAATTATCTATCTATCGAAGGGCACATGTGTATACTTCCGACAAACTTATTTTTCATTTTTTTTCAATCACGTCTGAGAAAAATCATATATGATTCGTATCACGAATCATATATGATTTTCAAAAATCATATATGATTTTCAAAAATCATATATGATTCGTGATATGAATCATATATGATTTCAGAAAATCATATATGATTCATGAACGAATCATATATGATTTTCTCATACGTGAATTAAGAAAAAAAATCGAAAAATATTTCGTCGAAAATATATACATGTGTCCCTCGATAAAAAGATGATTTAGTTCTCGTTGTAGTGGTTTATTTTTTTTCGTTTGACGATCTATCGTTTGTAAGATATTTAATTTTTAAAAAAATAATAGGAAGTGCGCTTTAAAAAAATAGATGAATAATGTTTTTGTAATTTCCCTTTTCGTCTACCCTTGGCTCGGTTACAACTCATTAATGGAGCTTCATTACTACAACATTTTAATTAAGTACATATATCATAATAAAAGAAAACATCAATTTTGTGTGTTATATATAAAAAAGAAAGTATAATAGTATTAAGCAGGATTTGTTTACTCGAATAACCAAAATCCCGTGACTTCCCTTTCCTTAATCCAAAGGGAAAATACAAAACTATTTCATATATGTTTTAGTCTCAATGTAAAAATGAGCTAATCAACCCTTCCTAATAATATTAGTAGTATAAAGAATGACATAAATTAGCTAAAAGAATAAGGGAGACTTGCACCATCAAATCTTGAGGTGAGTTCTACATGAAACATGAACCAATAAAAGAAGAAAAGAATTAATCTCAGTCATTCATTTTTTCCATCAAAGTAAAAAACCCATCTTTCACCTTTTTCTTAAAAACATCATATCTTTCAAACGATAAATCGTTAGATTACGAAAAACACACCATTGTGACGAAAAAATTCTTATCTTTCAGTAGATAGGCACTTTGAAATATTTTTGACGATTTTTTATTATTGCGATTTTCGACTATAAAAATCACATGTGATTCGGAAAAATTACTTGTGATTTTTTTATAAAAAAAATAACTTTTTTTACAGAATAAATAAATAACTTTTATTATTATTTATTAGTGTAATTATTTACATAGTCGAATGTAAACACGTAACAAGTTACGCCACTAGCTTTTTCATATAGTTTCGATGATTTTTTGTTGAAATTTTTGTCAAAAAGATTACACATAATTTGTAAAATCACTAGTAATTTGTAAAATCAATTGTGATTTGTATTTCTAAAATACATGTGTGATTCCATATATCGCATATGATTTCATAAATTTACATGTGATATTAAAGTAACAAATCACGTGTGATTTCAAAAATCCTTAAATTGTAAATGATTTTACAAACTCACGTGTGCTTTATAAAGTAATAAATCACATGTGATCCATGAGTGCGGAAATAAAAGAATCGTCGAAAATATATAGAAGTACGTATCATTAAAAATAAAATGTATCGCAAATCACATGTGATTTAGTAAAAATCATGTCATTTGACACAAATCACAAGTGTTTGAAAAAATTACTTACGGTTTGGCGAAAATTATGATTTTGAATTTAGTATAAGTAACTTGTTATTCGGATCAATCACATGTAATTTTAGCAAAATTACATGTGATTAAAATAAACTCATAACTAATACAAAAGCAAATTTGCTTTATATATTTTACATGAATCACATGTAAAAACACATAGAGAATCACATGTAATTCAAGTAAAATTACATGTGATCAAAATAAAATCACATGTAATTTAGAAGCCAGTTTACTTTCTATATTTTATATGAATGACAACAAAACTATATATTGACAGAATTACATGTGATTCAAACAAAATCACATGTGATTCATCTAAAGTGGGTTTGTTAGAAGAAGATAAGGTTTCGAAATGTTTGAATCACATGTAATTCAAGCAAAATCACATGTAATTATCATCAAATTACATGTAATTCAAGCAGACAATTTAATATATTAACAAGATTACATGTGATTAAAAAAAATCACACGTGATTCATCTAAAGTGGGTTTTTTAGAAGAAGTTAAGGTTTCAAAATACTTGAATCACATGTAATGCAAGCAAAATTATTGGTAATTATCACAGAATCACATGCAATTCAAGCAGAATTACATGTGATTCAAACAAAATCACATGTAATTTAGAAACCAATTTGTTTTATATATTTTACATAAATGAAAACAGATAATACATAATTAAAAAATCACATGTGATTCATATAAAGTGGGTTTGTTAGAAAAAGTTAAGGTTTCGGAATACTTGAATCACATGTAATGCAAGCAAAATCATATGTAATTATCACCGAATCACATGCAATTCAAGTAGAATTACATATGATTTAAACAAAATCACACGTAATTTAGAAGCCAATTTGTTTCATATATTTTACATAATGAAAACAGATGATACATGATTAAAAAAATCACATGTGATTCATCTAATGTGGGTTTGTTAGAAACAGTTACAGTTTCGGAATGTTTGAATCACATGTAATGCAAGCAAAATCACATGTAATTATCACCGAATCACATGTAATTTAGAAGTCAATTTGTTTTACATATACTTTTTTGGGTAAAGGGGACTCCTCCCCGGTAAAATGAACATAATTTATATTAATTGCAACAAACATTTTAATATATTGATAAAATTACATGTGATTCAAACATTTCTAATGTAATTCACATAAATCACATGTGATTTTAAAGTAATAACGAAAATATTTTGTCATTTAATAGACGGTTATTTTTATATACCTTTAACGATTTTACAATGTTGAAATTCTCGTAAAAAAATACACGTGATTTTCACAAATCGCATGTGACATTACAAATTCAAATGTGATTTTTAAAATAATAAATCAAACATGAGTTTTCGAGAATCACATGTAATTTTTCGAGAATCACATGTGATTTTTTTTACGAAATTTTTTAAAAAAGTTCGCCGAAAGTATGTAGAAGTGCATATCTATAGAAAGATAATTTAATTCCGTCGTGACGGTATAATTATTTTTTCATAACGATTAATGGTTTGAGAGATATTTAATTTTTAAGAAATAGAATAAAAGTGTGTTTTTTTAATTAAATTTAAAAAAATTAATATACACCATTAGATTTGATTTAAATGGATGATGGAGATTTCTTTTTCGGATGCATGTTCCTTAGGGAACTTTTGTCATCAAATCTTTACGTTTGAACATTTAGTAATTGTTCATCCAATTTGACCACTTTTGTGTTTGACACATTATAGTGCACAAGTAGCAGACATATTACATAATGACCAATGGGTTATGAGTTTAAATCTTGATGTGGGTCTTATCTATACTACTTTATAAAGCATTTAAGACCTTCTTAAAATAGCAAGGTTGGAAATTACTTTTTTACCTACTAAATAAAGTTGTTGAAATCTTTATCAACATTATATATTATAACCTTTTGTAACAAACTTTTATAACAAACTTTTGTAACAACTTTTTAAAATAACATTTTTCTTTTAAATTGAAAAATCTTTTTTATTTATTTATTATTTTTATAATCTAATTTCATTATATTTTTTAAAATTTTGTGCTTTATAATTCGATATCCGTTTTTAGGTACTCGCCGCCACATTACGCGGGTACCGTTCTAGTGTGTATTAAAAAAGGTATAAAGTAGCGTAGAGTAGGTGTGCCTTTGTGGACAGGAATTTGAGAATGATATAACTAAGGATAGTATTGACCTCTTTAATTGGAGATAACAGGATCATATAAGAAGGCTAAATGGGTATTTGCGGGTCTTTCTTGAGGTCTAAGGAAATACTATGGAGGCTATAAATGTATCAAAATAACATACTACTATTTGGAAGATAAACTGATGTGCTTTACATTAAGTATGTATAGCTACTATTCATATGGAAGTAACATCTTTGTTGCAGTTTTAGTTAAATGAATGAAGTAACAGAAATAATATATCTATACTTCGCTTCATGAGTTCGCATAAACTGCCAACATTTTAAAGGTTGAAGCGGATAGGCCTTTGTGTTTGAGCGTAAAGTCTACGACATGATTGTTTTACTCTATTTTTAGGGACACACAATGAAAAAGCGAAGTGCCTTTAATTGCATTAATCTAGCCAATAATTGTACTGTTTTACATCTATTTACCAGTAAAAGAAGGTTCCCATAACGCTGTCTTGGGTCTATCTGTTAATCAAACATAAAGTCAGAATCATGAATTTATATAATATAACATCCACGTATTGAGCAAAATAATTGTAGTGTGATTTACTTCCCACCTCGATCCAGTGTTGCAAAGCAAGCTTTTTGGCTTAAAACTTAAAGTCTACTTATCAACAGAAGATGGAACATATAAACTCTATATCTAACCATACTTCGCTTCATGAGCTCACATAAACTGTCAACATATTTACGACTGAATCGGATAGGCCTCTGACACGGTGGTCCTTGTGTTTGAGCGTAAAATCTACGACCCGATCATTTTACTCTCTTTTTACACAATAAAAGCGCGAAGTGCCTTTAAGAAGAGCTGAAACATGTAAATTTTTAGAAAGAATTATTTTAAAGCATTCATCTAGCCACTATTAGCAGCGTCTGACATGTATTTATAATAAAAGAAAGGTTGTTAATAATTGGAGAAAGCTGTTAAAAAAAATTGGACAAAGGAATGCAGTCCTTGGAATACTTGAAAGTATTATTTTGTAAATATATCCAACCCACCACACCCTTTCCAATTCAATTCCAAACCTAGTAAAAAATGTTACCTCTGCAGTTAATAGAGTGGAGCCGAATGTGGATAGAAATGCACAGCAGGAAGAGAACGCCTTGTCCTCAATACAATAGCAGGTGCAGAGTTCTCTCCTCTACTATTGTACCGCTATAAATATAGGTAAACTTACAAAAACTACCGTCAATAATAATAGCTCAATCTTTATAGAAATACATTTAGCTCTATCACAAGAATCAACAGATCCCATATTTGTGGATTCGACTTTTAATGGCACTGTGTGTCTCGTGTGCATGAAGCTAGTCAGAGTTCAAAAATGTGTGTGGGTATCTTTTTGTTGCCAATGTTTTCTATCTGGTTTAGTTTTTTCTGTGTGGGATGTTGGGAAATGGAGGAACATGCTATTGCAATCCCATCCCACTGCAATCCCATCCCTTCTAGGTCTAAGCAGCTGCAAATGAGGATTGTATTCCGTATATTAAGTACTACAGTCTGGAATCAATACACGATATAGAGAAGCTCGAGTTAGAATGATCATCTTCAAGGGACCTGATTTGGGCCAATGAGTCAAAAATGAAGTTTGTTAAGCGTGCAATATATAACACACCTACTTTAAGGGTGGAGGACAGAACTTCTGAAATTTATGCAAGTGTCAAAGAAGGATATGTTTTTTTAAAAAAAGGAGGTAATTAGCTGACTTTATTGTACACTTCAATAACTGGTCATGTACCTATGTTGCAGATAGTATAAAAGTGACTATTTGAACTTCTAGGATATCAGATAATCAGTTTTTAATGTCTGGATCTGGGTTTTGCATAGGATAATCTGTCTCAAACAGCAAATCCAAACACACCATTATATTATATGGGCTGATTGTCAGAATATATGGAGAGAATAGGAAAATCGGTGACATATCCATAAAAACTTACTTATAGTGACATGTGTTGTCAGGCAAGGACGTGAGCTCGTTGCTAGAGACATCTAAAATATTCAATTTCAACAGTAAACCAATGGGATCCAGTAACGATTCCAAGAGATTGGAAGAAACATAAAGCTCTTCAAGATTCTCAAGTCTAGCAATTGAATCTGGTAAGACCTGTTCCAACACACGAAGGGGGTGAATATTGAATCCAGAACATGCATTCCAAAAAAGCTAAAGACTATTTCGACCAATTTACTTGTAACGGTAGACTTAGATTATCTTTTATCTCCAATAGGCCAAACGAGTCAAATTGTTAACGCATGAAACATAAAAATTGGTAATTATAATTAGCACACCAATTGTTTATAAGAACATTTTCATATTTGCTCAAGAATGTTTCATGTTATCTCAACCCATCCATCTTTGACCCGTTCCCTAACCCACCTATGTTTCCATCTCCACAAAAAATAAAGAATCGGGTCAGGAACCACAAGAACCCCTAAAGTGTTTTATATTTAACATTGCTTGCTCAGAATATCTCGCAACAAAATCAAAATGAAACATTTCTTTCTGATCTGCTACGGGATCTCATGTCACATATGATAAATTAGGGTAGAAGTGACAAAATAAGTGTGTTTTGTATGGAATGTCTATGGCAGTGATGGTCTTACCTTGGCCTTAACTATCAAAGATATACCGACCTTAGATCATCTATCACTCTAGGATTGATAAATACAGAAAAGATAATGGCAATCTTGACGTACCTCACGTTGGGTAGGCTTGGTAACTGATGAAGACCGAAGATCCCATATGTGCCAGTATTGGCATATATGTCATCAAAGGGCTTGTAACCCATTCCGTGTGAGAATGCTCCCCAACCCAATGGTTGTGGTTTAAGTCCATCTGCGACATGTATGTATAGTCGTAATATGTAGATATAGTAATGTATTTGCATTTGTAGATGATGTTAATTTATTATAGTTAGAGTGACCTGAATTAGCTTTTTATTTCTATGAGACTATGATTAGTACTTATTTTTTTTATGTATTTTACAATGTACACATTTGAAATGAGTTTTGTTTCCAAATGTTAATTTTTAAATATCTGAAATAAGTCTGAAATGACAGTATAGTAGTAACGGCTGGTTTCAAAGTTTCACAATGCAATATCAATGGTGATACCACATTCAGCCTCTGACTTGAGCTTGTCCAACACCAAAGAATACTTGAATGAGTGCTTGTTCATCATGTCAGCCCCCTTCTCGAACCTTTCAATTAAAGGCTTGTCAATACCTCCTATTATAGATCAAGTAACCTGTTGTGGTTGACTTTCTTGAGTCAACATGGCTAATGACAACTGAGTTAGTAATTCAAGTATCAGATAACAGTTATTAATAACATTAAAATAATGACGATAAAACAGCACCATAAATCCATTCATGTGGATATGACGGTTTAAAGAAAATCATAAAAATAGGTTGTGCATCTAGGCTCTAGGGCTAATAGTGAAATCCAGAAACATTGAAGGAATTCAAGTGAAAACCACGGATTTGACTCCCATTGAATCGCTTGAAATAATCGTGGCCTTCACTCAATTTCTTTAAAAAGGATCTTTGTACTGTAATTATATGTATGTATGTGTGTGTAAGCTATAATAAATTTCTATTATAAAGGTTAAAACATACCACGGCTCCAGGCACAACTATATCTTTATACTGACAGTAGAAAGTTTGTTACTTAAGCGTGATCCCAACCACAAGCAGAAGATTAAACTGAAAATAGCAATACAATAGGTATAACTAAATAAAGTAATCACTGTCACTTACCTCATCCTGATTACCCATTTATCAGAATTGTTGCGATAGAGGAGGGGGAGGTAGTACATGGTGACCTGAAGCTTGTTCTCTAGATGAAGAAGATCCCAGAGGAGGTGGTGGTACATGGCACCCAGATCTAACATGGCAGGCTTAGGTGGGTGTTGAGCTTCTTCCTCTACAGTCTGTCTTCGAGGAGGTCCGAGGTGACTGCAAGACAAAACTATACACTTAACTAAAAAGGAAAATAATGTCTCAGTACGTCCTACATTTGGCTATATAACTATTAAGATTCAGCTATATTTAAAAAATCTAACCTGAACATAACTGGAGCTTCGCCATTTTCCTTCAGTTTATCTTCATATTCGTGCGCATAAATGTAAATTACAAGTTAGACTTCATATGTTGCATATACTGGGGGAAAATAAAGGAGTTTAACCAATGATAGAAATCATGTACTAACAAATGATATTCTGTAATACAATGTTGTGATCATATGCTTACCTTCCTTTTGTTAAGGACAACATTCAACGTGTCTTCAAGTTGTCTTTTTGTGCTTTTTAGCTTTTTCCAAAGCACCATCTGCCTTTGCACCAAAATAGCGAGCAAAAAAAAATCATAATAAGTGACCAAACTTATATTCTCTATATTATCTCAAAACATGAATATAATTATTCAAAATCCCTTATGAACTTTTGATGTATAGTTAGATTTACAAGTTTATTCAAAGAACTCACATAAAGAGTCTTGGGTTAATTTCATATTAGCAGTGCATCCATTTTCCAGATGTATGTTAAGCAAGACATGCATGCATAAAAATATGCACATAACTCTGAAAAATGATGATGCCGTCTAAAGGATTCAGTCGCATATGCAGGAGAATAACAAATTTTTAGGTCCAGGAAGTTTCTTATACCCTAGTTGTTTTTAGTAAATCAAGAGACGATAGGAAGGAATTCCAGTATATGTCCATGTAACCAGACTCTGCTCCAACTATAACAAATTTGCCACCTTCAGTTTGTACCAGAAACCAAACAGATCAGGCCCATTGTCATGACGATGGCAGATACACCAAAACCGATATCCAAAAAAGAACCATGATCCACAATGTTCTTTGCTTAATACAGTGAGTTGTCCTCCCATGAGCTCTACCCCGGTCTCCTTCCATCATGCTTGGTATTTGTGTTACAATACTAATAGAAAAAGACTGTATATAAAACGTTAAGATTATAACTGTAGTAAATTGTATTTGGAATCATTATCAACACATTAATTATAATTAAAGGAGCAAAAATAGTAATTGTAACTTATCTTATAACGATCATCATTACTGAGGCCCACAAAAATATTATAGTCTGTACCTTTTGAATGTAAACACGTGCAGAACAATGGGAAGATAGGGGTAATGTGTTTACCTTGAGCATTAGTAGAACTACACCCTTCCCCACTCGTACGTGCGGCTCTAGCTACACGGCTAATGGCAACTCCGGTAGACCTGTCTCTAATCCTTTTAGTAACAGTCCGTATGTTGGTTTCAGTAGCCACTACGTAAGCCAGTGATGTGTCTGAATGTCTACACGCTTTCATTTGCGATCGTTTCGGGTGAAGGGCCAACATGCTGTGAATCTGTAGTTACGCATCATCATAAAAGGAAAATATTGAACACTGATAATAAACTATTGTAGAGCTGCGAAGCATGCCGAAAAAGTGACCCTCTCTATGTATGGAAGTCGTCGTTATCGAGGGATTGTGCATAAACTGTGTGGTTCCTATCACTTTATCACGACCTCTTCCTCCAAAATCATTTGAAATACGTGGTCTAACATTCTGTGAACAGAGTTGATAATATCTTTGGAAGTCATCTGAATCTCCGTGTGGCGATGCCATGCTTTTTCCACTAACCAAAGGAGATCCCCAAACGTCGACTGAAGGTCCTACAAAACAGCAGGTTCAACAAAAGATAATCATTTATCTGAGATAGAATAGCAGTCATAAGCAATGAAGAAAGACAAAGAATATTCAACATACCTTCCAAACTGCGAGCGACATTCAGAGAACATAGATTAGCGTATCTTTGGAAGGCATCTAAATCAGAACCAGGTTGTGACACACAGGTTGCAATAGTTGAATGAGAGTCGTGCGCGGCTAAGACTGGAAAATAGCAGCTACACATAATAAGAGAAGGGTAGGGATTCGAAAAGCTTTACTATAGGAAGAAAGATGTTAAAGCGAATATACCTTTCAAAGGTGCAATTGGTGTGGGGCTCACCTGTAAGTGAAACTGTAGATGGACATCCTGTTGACACAGGTTAATTTAAAGAAAGGACTAACAAAATGACACTCATTCATACTACTAAGTACCAACTGAAGCACCAACTCTACTGAAAATGGTCCAAATTCCATCACAACCATATATATGGTCAAAGAAATAAAATTTTTTGCAAACATGAATTGGTATAAAAGCATATCTTCGAATGATAACTATTTTAACTTTAAAATTATGCAATTGTGAAGATGGAAATTACCAGGTTTGAATATTCAGATTAGGACATGTGTGTGCGTAATCAGAAAGTTTAAAACTCCCATTATTCCAAAAGGCACTTTAGCTTGAATTTGACGTGAAATGAACAGAACCACGTGTCGATCTAATGCATCATCGAGTGTAAAGATATAGACTTGTAGAGAATATTGTCATTTACAATAGCGTAACTAAAAAATATGGGTTCGATTTCATTGCAGTTAGGTTCAGAGGTGGATTCAAGATCTGAAAGTGTGAGAAAAAGCATTTTAAAATCCGGTGTCCTGGACAGCTGATCTCTAACAATATCAAGCAACTAAAAAAGTTATGAGAATTTCGTGTAAATCGTACCTAATAGCTCACCCGTGCACTGTAAAACAGATCGTGTTATATAATCTCTTAAACATACTAAAACACTTCGACAACAGTACAATCTTGTATTATCTGTGTGAGAAAGAGACACACTGATTCAATAGACACAATGGGCTTCAGTGTAGTAACTGTAAACACGGTTCAGAATGTATAAACCTCGGTATATGTTGCACAAAAGCCACCGAACGTTTGCTTCGGTCCACATACATGAACGACTGAACCTATAATGCAATTTGAAGAAGGAGGTTTTTGGGACTTCAATGCTGGTGCCAGTCTCTCATCTGCTGCTCCTGAGCGCGTATCTTTGTGTCTCCCACGGTTTCTAAAGGCCCACACTTCTAGAGGTATATTCGCTGGCCTCTTCCAGATTATCGGCTAAACTTATCAATAAAAATCAAAATATTATACTAATTATCACCTGAAATACCATAAACGTACAAAAACAACACTTATAGAGACCAACAGCAAAACTGTCAATTTGTAGGTTTATATATCTAAGTTATCTGCTATAACGTTTTCTGCAAACAAAGACACAAACATATTGAGTAATAGATTGTTCTGGTAACAATATTTATAATAATAATAAACTGAAAATTTTTAGGAGTTTCTGATAAAACATTAGCTTTAAGAGATCCTGACAACCCCGTCTCCACCAGTAGCACCCTGGTTCACAAACCTGACCATTCATGTTCATATGTATATGTAAATAGAGAAAGATTCTGGTGTGGAAAAGTTTTAGTTTGAGATTAGGGTTTGAGAACAAGAAGGTGCAGCTTTTTTTAGTGTCTTTGTGTATATGTTTAGATGATATATTATTCTAATTTTACACTATTTCCTGATGTATATAATAGCGTTGGTTTTTTTAGATTTATTAATATTGTTTTGGATAGAAAATCATCAAAATTAGTTTGGCTTAGTGGTAACCCTGTTACTTGTGAACCATAGGTCACGAGTTCAAATCTTACATTTGACAGTTTTTTAACAAAATTTTTCAAAACTGTGTTGGAAAACGTGATTTTTAAAACTACGTTTCCAAAACGCGAATTCTGAAATACTGCGTTCTTAAATCATTAAAACGTGGAAAATGGAGATTTTTTAGGGATTTCTGAAATACTATTGGCTAATAGCTGCCATGTCACATATGACTGGGATTAGGGGTGTGGTATCAAATCATAGTTATACCTATATATAATATAGATATATATATATATATATATATATATATATATATATATATATATATATATATATATATATATATATATATATATATATATATATATATATATATATATATATTATATATATATATATATATATAAACGTATATATATATATATATATATATATATATATATATATATATATATATACGTTTATATATATTTTGAATATATATATATATATATATATATATATATATATATATATATATATATATATATATATATATATATATATATATATATATATATA
>JANFOE010003470.1:0-17692 GCA_025667525.1 Glebionis coronaria
TATATATATATATATATATATATATATATATATATATATATATATATATATAGAGGGGCGTTATTGTGATGACTATGTTTAAAATACAAACAATAAGAACCAATTAGAACCGTTGGATGTGCCTTCTTAAATATGATTAGAATTTAATTTAATAATTACACAAAATGGCATTATTGTAAATTATCCTAAAATGAATGGCATTTTAAAACCCATTTTGGGTTCATTCACGTATTTATGATCATCTTGTTTCTTCTTTGACTATTTCACATATTTAGTATTCATTCACTTTAACATTTAGCAAATATTTTGTATCTTTTTTTCTCGAGCATCTTTTTTTCTCAATAGCATTACCGAGTTTTATTAAATTTTGTCTTTTACATGAAGTACTAATGTCAAGAGATTTTGCATGTTATTATTAATTTGTTATAAAAATTAATGTGTCATTGAAAATCTAGCATAAAAATATAATGTGTCACTATATATATATATATATATATATATATATATATATATATATATATATTATATATATATATATATATATATATATATATATATATATATTATATATATATATATATATATATATATATATATATATATATATATATATATATATATATATATATATATATATATATATATAAATTTTAGTGTGATAGACATTATGTGTCACTAAAATGTTTTAAGATTTTGTAGTATGTCATTAAAATTGTACTAAAAGTTTAGTGTGTCAGTATATAAGTATCAAGAAATACGATGTCACTAAAAGTGTGTCAAATAATTTATGTGTCACTAGGTATGTATCGCGAGTATCATAAAAGAAGTTGAAAAAAATAATGTTTAATTGCATTTGATTTTTAATTAAGCACCAACAAGTCATATGATTAATAAAAATAATTGAGATAAATCGTCTAAAAAAGATCTATGTTGGTGACCACAGATTTCAACAACACAAAAATGATTCCGATTAAGGTTCGTCGACTTATTTGAGTATCTATCTGTTTTGAACTTAACACAAACAACAAAAAAGTAGTACACACTACTCTCTAATAAAAAGATTAACAATTGATGCATGATGATAGTAAAATTATACTACGTAGTACATCATGTCAATGATGTATGCCAAGGTTTTCAAGATCGGGATCTTACCTAGGATCGTTTTCGTCTTTGCACGATCGAGATCGTAAAGTAAGATCGAGATCGTAAGATCTTACTATAATGTAATTTTCTTAGTAGTCTTTGCAATATTTTATAAATTTACAAATTAATATACATTGTAAACATAAAATTATATAAATATTTCATTAAAATATGGTCTTAAATTATGATTATGAAATATATAAGAAGATTTACATGTTCTTTTTTAGATTCTACAAATAGAACCTATAAAGTTGTAGTTTTCAGTTTATCGTTCGAAAAAAAGTAAGATCGGATCATAGTAGATCTTAAGATCTTATGAGCAAGATCGGGATCCTATAAGATCTTAAGGATGGAAAGATCCTTCGTAAGATCCGGATCGTTTTTACTTTACAGAATCGTAAAATCGTAAGATCCTAAGATCAGATCGGGATCTTGACAACCTTGATGTATGCATTTTAATTTTATAACAACAAAAATGACACTTGGACATGAGTTATTAATAAAAAAATGAAACAAATGTTAAAATAGTCAACCATTGCAATACTTAATTGCTACACGTATCTTTTATTACTATTATATTAAAACAAATTAATAACCAATATGATACACGATTTAGATGTAAAACCCCCTGTTTTTACCTTTCAACTTTGCTTCATAGTGGGCACAGTCTACTGAACTAAGTGTAATCCCACTTCATGAAGTTTCAGTCTTTCATTAAATTCTACTGTCGATTCTTGTATGTTCATAAATATGTGAGACTTCAGTCACATTTGATCTTTGTAAAGCCTCAATTCACAAGTCTAGTGTATGTCTTACACTTTATTTAAGTTAGAAATTTTCCACTTACCTTATGCCTTATCTTACCTAAGTAATCACACTTAGCTAAGACTTACTCAAAAACAAACTACACATCACTTGTGCAACCTTATGTTTACACGCCTTAGAAACATTACACAAATGTGCATAAAACACAAAACTTACCTTTACATTAACTAACTAATACTTGCTAGATATTTTGAATCACATTTCCCCCACATGGGATATACAACCCGCGGCTAGGAGCCCTCCAACATCACCCAAAATCCACTTGGTACAAGGTAAATCTTAGTACTAGGATTAGCTCATTAAGAGTATGTACTTTTGTCTCCCACAAGCCCTCATCTAGCCGGCTTTCCTAGTTCCACATCACCCTTGTACATCACTCCATTTATGAAGATGTACTTTACTCCTATACTTGCAACTAGCTTAAAACCAAAACCACTCCCCATTTGGATGAAACCCACGGCTAAGCTAGAGAGCATGGGTAACTAATCCTAGAAACATTTAACACATATCACATTTACTCTCCAATCATCACAAACCTCAAACACATTTACTTCTCCTAGCATTGAATCAAGTCAAGGAAGCATTGAAGGGGGTCTCGGCATATATATATCCGATTAGGAAGGCTTCATTGTCCACTTTTAGGAACCTCAAGCTTTAGTGTACTCTACTCCATCACATCTAAATCCAAGCAAGTAAGTAACCACTCATTCCCTCATCTTCCATATTCCTTACTTCTAATGCATGGCATTCACGTAAACTTACGATAACCAAGGCTTAGTATGCATGCACACGTAAAAATCGTGCTAAAACCCTCCTAGCAAGGCTCACGGCTTGCATATTTAGCCACAAGTATACACGCCTTTAGGTTGATCTTATTGGAAACATGTGTGACCAGGTAAACTACTTAGGGTTGCGTACCAAAACCCTAGGTGGCTCGGCTAAATATTCAAGACAAGGAAGGAACACTTTGTTTTACTCCTCCTAGATTTAACTCCTAATAAAAAGATAGATAGATTAGTTCTAAACATTAGGAAGCTTAAGCCTTAAGCTCATTATATTCGGCTTATTTTTAAGATCTAGTATATTCCATGGCTACTTGAATCTTAAGTTAGTAACTACCATAATGTGGTTATAGATCTCTTGTTGTGATAAGATAAATCTATACAACACAAATAAGCCAATAAGCCGAAACATATTGTGTAAATCGGGTAGCCATAAGCTTGGTTGGGCTGAACCATATTAAGCCCAAAAGTAAATGTACTTGGTTAAATAAAGGTTTATAGTAACTTTTAATTAGCCCACTATGAACCACTTGGCCCAAAAGAAGCATAACCGTCCCATAATGGGCCATCCGAGCCCATTAATCACAAGAATACACCTTGGAGACTTTTTGGGCCGGTTATGTAAAATGAGGGAAGTACCAAGTAGAAAATGTAACTTATATTAATGTTGAATACATTTCGAGATTTAAAAACAAGTACAAGGACCAAAATTGACATAGTGGAAAGTATAGGGTCTCGGTTTCAAGTAAGCAAAACTATTTCAAACTACAAGGACCAAACGAGCCTATTTATAAACTTTTTACAAGCCCTAAATTCCTTTCGTGCCATATAAGGCCTTATCCGAAACATAAAGGACCTAGAGTGACATTATGAGAACTTAATGTACAACTAGTTACTTTTTGGGCTCTCTTTGACACTCAGCTGAAACCCTAAGGACATTTTTTGTTAACTCAACGAACTCTTATAAACCCTAGGGGGCTGTTTGGTAATTAGCTGAAACTTTTATAAGCCCTAGGGGCTGATTTTGTAACTTGAGTATTTACCTAAAAACTTGGCCGAAACTACGAGGGCTAGAATTGCCAAACATCGAAACTTATGTAAGCCCTAGGGGTGTTTGTGTAACCGGAGGTGTTTATGCAAATTGGGGGACTACTTTTGGCATTCCTTAAACTTGAATAAAACTTACATAAACCCTAAATATATCTATATAAAATCAACGTATACCAGGAAGGAAAATATAAAGGCCTGATACTTGTGGATGTATTTTTAATACGACCGTTTATATAAAATAAATATACTAATTATATATTTATTTTTCCACGCCTCTAATACTTATGAACTCATATTATTAAACATTTAAACCACGATTGAGTGTAGTATGAATTCTAGAATATTAATTAAACATGATTAATTAATATAACTATAGTATTTATTTTACACTTAAATAAATATGACTATAACCCGTACTACTTTAACCAACTACGGATACTCTAATAACATGCTTAAAAACCTGTAGAAGCATATACGGATACTTTAGTAATTTTTGTGCAACCTGTTATACTTTTACTGAGACTGTATAATTATCTAGGTTGTTGACTGAGTGTTGAGCACTACTCCAGATTTTGTGACTATCACCATACTGATAAGGTGAGTTCATGGCCCCACTTTCATATATTGACAAACTTTTAAAATCTTTTTGGGGGAGAAAACATGCAACTGATTTATGGATATAAATTAAACTGTATCAACTTTAATTATATGTGCCTATTGTAGAGATACTCATGACCCGTGAGCTGAAACTGTTAAAATCGTTGGATTACCTGAATGTTATAAATAGATCTATTTGGGATTGACCGTCCCCACCTGGGTGAGTCATGCTCACTGTGCCTCGGCCGGGACAACAGGTGTTTACCATGTCAGCACTTACTATTGATGGGTGCCTGTTTAGATATGGCGATGGTCCTCATTTGTTGAGGGCCCAACTAATTCAAGTGTCAGTTTCGGGCAATAGACAGTATAATTACCTTTTTACAGTAATGCTTTGTGTTTTACTGTTTTAGTGACTATTTATATCCAAACTATACAACTAAACCTATGAATTCACCAACTTTTTGTTGACTCTCCAAAGCATGTTTTTCTCAGGTGTTTGAAGCAGGTATATACTATGTGCATGGACTGTTTCATTTGAGTAGAAAGCATCTTAGCAAGCACTGGGGGATTTTTTTTATAAGGGACTCATGAACAATCTTTACGTTATGTCAGAACCATTTAAAATAATGATTTACACTTTTGGTCATGTAATAAATGTTTGATAATCTTTTATCTGATGCTCTATGTACTATTTGCTATGATCCACCCACGTGACACCCAAATATTATATCCGCTGCATTTTGACCAATTTAGGGGTGTCACAGAATGGTATCAGAGCAAAAGTTATAGAGAACCAGACTCAGAAAAATTTATAAAGATAAAATAAAATTTTATAAATAAACTGGACTATAACTACATTAAAAATCTTTGGGATTTTTCTTTTGGGACTAGAATAGTTAAGCATATAGGACGTAGAGCATACATTTACTATGTGATCTATGTGTACTTTGATTTTAACATTGGTTAAATGATCTGATAAGTATTAGCTAGACCCTAACCTGATATGCCAAGGGAATACTTACTATCACTATTATAATATTAGTATATTATCTTCTAACATACACTCACGTCAGCAAAACGATGATTTCTTTTCAGAGATACTATGGCATCACCATCGTCCGTGTTAGCAGGATGGCTGTCCGCCTCGGATTCCTAGGGCAGTCAGTCTGATGGAGTAGTCCCAGCTGTTTCCTCACCGCCTACTGCATTGACCCCTCCAGCTGAGGAGGTGGACCCAGTGACCCACACCTTGCCGCCCTTACCACCCTCGTCATCACTCCAGGGTTATGCTCTTGGATCTCTACCCCCTCGTAAGAGGAGGTATGAGACGACCCCGGCCTCCATCTTTGAGGTCGGAGAGGGATCTGGGACTAGACAGGTGGATCCCGTCCAGGCTCAGATAGCGGCCTTGACAACCCAGCATGCTCAGGATATGGCCGATGTTCACAGCCTACTAGCAGCTAGTCAGGCTGAGCGATCGATCTTGAGGGAGCGTCTGGATTCCCTGACTTGGACTACGTGGGCAGAAGCCCATGTTGCCAGAGGGGCTTGGACCACAGTTTATGATGCCCTTCAGTGGCTCATGACGGAGTATGACCACGCCATCCACCGCATCTACACCATGGAGGGCCGACAGCAGCAGACTCATGCCGCTCTCACAGCTCAGGAGCAGTCCCTCTCCATGTTCTTTGACCTGGCGATTGTTCGTCACGATAGAGTCACATCAGAGACAGCTCACCTCAGGGGAGCTTTAGACACCCTCAGGGCCCAGTTAGTTCAGACTCTCTGCCACGTCAAGAAGACGAGGCTTGCTATGATCGCTCTACAAGACGCTATGCCCGCACCAGCAGCTCCGCCAGCACCCGCTGTACCAGACATCTCCATCGGATCCGTTAGACCAGCATAGATTAGATGTACTAGATCTCATGTACATCATGATAAGCTTTGGGTTGCATCCCAGCTATCATGATATAGGGTTTCATGTACTTTTATTTTCATGCAGCTTTTGTAGCCTATCAGTACTGTACTCTCATAGATAGGTGTCTGTATATATATCACTTTAGACTGTGCGTACCACTACCCCAAACAGACGTACTATACTTCTGTCTTGGATCAGTTGTACTTGATGTTATGTATTTTCTTGCAAGAAATGACATATGTCCACCCTCTTTTGTTATATCATGTGTTGTATCATAAAAATGTGACAAGTTATTCAAATTGTTGTAATTATTGTATACAGGTTTGCTCATGCAAATAATATATAATCATACGGACTTTGAAGCTAACAATTTCATTTTTGTGTAAAACTACAGACAAATGGCAATCACTAGGCAAAACCCTGCCATTAACCCAGCCAATAATCCTGCGGACAATCCTCCTAATGACGATGCCACCCATAACGTCACCCCTACCCAGCTTAGGGAAATGATTGACCAAGGCATCGCCACCGCTATGGCAGCTAGCCGAAACATAGACGATAACAAAAATTCCAACAACCGAAGGAATAATAATACCACCAGGGGTTGTTCTTAGCCTGACTTTCTCAAATGCAAGCCATCTTACTATCGGGGCAACGAAGGCGTGGTGGAGTTGATGCAATGGTTTGAAAGACTAGAGACCGTATTCCGCATCAGCGACTGCGCCGATGAGAACAAGGTTAAGTTCGCCACATGCACGCTACTTGAAAGTGCCCTCACCTGGTGGAATTCTGTAGCTGTTACTCTAGGACATGATACTGCTTACACTCTGAACTGGACAAATCTAAAGGAGAGAATGACGGGAAAGTACTGCCCCAGGGGCGAAATGAAGAAACTGGAAGTCGAGCTATGGGATCTTAGGTGTAGGAACAATGACATCGTGTTGTACAACCGGAGGTTCCAAGAATTGACTCTCATGTGTACCAGGATGTTTCCCGATAAGGAGGAGAAGATTGAGAAGTACGTTGGAGGACTCCCCGACGCCATCCATGATAGCGTTCTCGCCTCACGGCCTACTACCGTCGAGAAAGCCATGGAGTTTGCCGCCGAATTGATCAACCGGAGGAACCGTACCATCTCTGAGAGAAACACTGAGAACAAGAGAAAGTTGGACAACCATGTCCGTTCTCCCTATCACCCAACTCCAAAGAGGCAAAACGCCGGACAGATTTACAGTGCGATCGCCCCCACAGGGTCAAGGGTCTACGAAGGCACCAGACCTATGTGCCCGACATGCCACTTTCACCATCAGGTGGGTGAACCATGCAAGACTTGTTACAAATGCGGAACAGTGGGCCACTTTGTTCGCGATTGCCAGGTAAATGCCGCTACCCAGGTTCAGCCCAAACCTATTGCTAGGAGCAATAATCGAGGTGGAACCAATGGCCGTGGATTTGGGAATAGACAGCCAGGAAACCATGGTGTTATAGGAGGAAGCAACAGTGGCCCAAGGAAAGGAGTCACATGCTATGAGTGTGGAGCACCCGGACATGTGAAATCAGGCTGCCCCAAGTTAGCCCATCAGAACAAAAACAATGGAGGATCCGCATCCAGAGTATACATGGTGGGCAATGTAAAATCCAACCCAGACTCCAACATAGTTACGGGTACGTTTTTACTAAATAATCGTTACGCATCCATTCTATTTGACACTGGGGCAGACAGGATCTTTATTTCCACTGAATTTAGTAGAATACTAGAGGTTATCCCTTCCGCGCTAGACCGCCGATTCTCAGTAGAATTAGCAGACGGTAAGATCGTGGAATCCGATACCATCGTTAGGGGTTATACCCTGAACCTTTCCAACCGCCCGTTCAATATTGACCTAATCCTAGTGAATCTAGGCAGTTTCGATATCATCATTGGCATGGATTGGTTAGCTAAGTACCACGCAGTAATCGTCTGCGATGAGAAACTAGTCTGGTTGCCATGGGGAAATGAGACATTGATCGTTCGAGGCAATGGTAATACCGACCTTGCGGACACTAGACTCAGTGTCATATCCTGTACCAAAGTTCAGAGATATTTATCGAAAGGATGTCCCATCTTCTTGGCTCACATCTCCCAGGCAGATAAAGAAGACAACACCGAAAGGAAGTAAATAAAGGACATGCCCATCGTCCGGGAATTCCCCGAAGTCTTCCCTGAAGAATTATCGGGCCTACCACCAGCCCGGCAAGTGGAATTCTAGATTGACTTGATCCCAGGAGCTGCACCCGTAGCAAAAGCTCCTTATCGACTGGCACCATCAGAGATGAAAGAACTAGCAGAACAACTTCAGGAATTGTCCGACAAAGGGTTCATCCGAACTAGTTCCTCACCATGGGGAGATCCGGTCTTATTTGTCAAAAAGAAAGATGGTTCGTTTCGAATGTGTATCGATTACAGAGAACTGAATAAGTTGACTGTAAAGAACCGTTATCCACTTCCCCGTATTGACGACCTATTTGACCAGTTGCAAGGGTCAAGTGTGTACTCCAAGATAGATCTGCGATCTGGGTACCATCAATTAAGGGTCAAGGAGGAGGATATTCCAAAAACCGCTTTTAGGACTTGTTACGGCCATTTCGAATTTCAGGTCATGCCTTTTGGGTTGACCAACGCTCCTGCCATCTTTATGGACCTTATGAATCGAGTGTGCAGACCGTACCTAGATAAATTTGTAATAGTCTTCATAGATGACATACTCATTTATTCTAAGAAGGAACATGAACACGAGGAACACCTTACCCAAGTTCTGAAGATACTTAAGGAAGAACAGTTGTACGCCAAGTTCTCCAAATGTGAATTCTGGATCTCGAAGGTCCAATTCCTCGGTCATGTTATTGATAACGACGGCATTCACGTGGACCCATCAAAGGTTGAATCCGTCAAAAATTGGGCATCTCCAAAATCACCGACAGAAATCCGTCAATTCCTAGGCCTTGCCGGATACTACCGTCGATTCATCGAGGGTTTCTACAAAATAGCAAAACCAATGACCAAACTCACACAGAAGGGAATAAAATTTGACTGGGGAGAAAAAGAAGAGTTGGTTTTTCAACTAA
Source organism: Glebionis coronaria (assembly GCA_025667525.1). NCBI lineage: Eukaryota > Viridiplantae > Streptophyta > Magnoliopsida > Asterales > Asteraceae > Glebionis > Glebionis coronaria. The sequence continues at coordinate 9,424 of JANFOE010003470.1, forward strand.
TCAAGGAAAAGCTGTGTAGTGCACCTATCTTGGCCTTACCCGAAGGCAACGACGACTTTGTGGTATATTGTGATGCGTCACATAAGGGCTTGGGCGCAGTATTAATGCAGAGGATGAAAGTGATCGCGTACGCCTCCAGACAACTAAAGAAACATGAGGAGAATTACACTACTCATGATTTAGAGCTTGGATCTGTGGTGTTTGCGTTAAAAATCTGGAGACACTATCTGTACGGAACCAAGTGCACGGTGCATACGGACCACAAGATCTTACAACACATACTAGATCAAAAGGAGCTAAATATGAGGAAACGTCGTTGGATTGAGTTGCTAAGCGATTACGACTGCGAGATCAAATACCATCCTGGTAAAGCAAATGTGGTTGCAGACGCACTAAGCCGTAAGGAGACCGATCCTCCTATGAGAGTCCGGGCACTAGTCGTAACAATTAGCCTGGATTTACCCAAACAAATCCTAGAAGCTCAAACACAAGCTCAGAAACCTGAAAACCTCGTGAATGAAGATGTTGGGGGTATGCTCAGGACTGACCTCACCAAGGAAAAGTTGGAACCAAGAGCAGATGGAACCCTGTGTTTGCATGGGAGGAGTTGGTTACCTTGCTATGGGGATTTGAGGGACGTGATCATGCACGAGTCCCATAAATCCAAGTATTCCATACACCCCGGGTCGGAGAAGATGTATCAGGACACGAAAAAGTTGTACTGGTGGCCAAACATGAAGGCAAACATCGCCACTTACGTCCAGAAATGTCTGACCTGTTCTCGCGTCAAAACCGAACATCAAAGACCATCCGGGTTACTGGTTCAACCAGAGATACCCAAGTGGAAATGGGAGAATATCACTATAGATTTCATCACCAAGCTTCCAAGATCATCTCACGGTTACGACACCATTTGGGTGATTGTTGAGCGACTTACCAAATCCGTGCACTTCCTACCCATCAAGGAGAATGACTCCCTGTCAAAGTTAGCCAAGACATATCTGAAGGAGGTAGTGACTAAACACGGAATACCCGTCTCAATAATCTGCGACCGGGTCGGTAGGTTCACATCCAATTTCTGGAATGCGTTCCAACGAGCTTTGGGAACCCGCCTAGATATGAGCACGGCGTACCACCCGCAGACTGACGGCCAAAGCGAAAGGACAATTCAGACCCTTGAGGACATGTTACGAGCATGCGTGATTGACTTTGGGAATAGTTGGGTCGATCACATCCCTTTGGTGGAATTCTCCTACAACAATAGTTACCATGCTAGCATCAAAGCTGCCCCATTCGAAGCACTATATGGTAGAAAATGCCGTTCACCAGTGTGTTGGGCAGAAGTCGGCGAATTCCAGCTCACCGGGCCAGAACTGATCCAAGAAACGACTGACAAGATAATCCTGATAAAACAAAGAATCCAAGCTGCCCGCGACCGACAAAAGAGCTATGCAGATCAGAGACGAAAGCCTATGCAGTATGAAGTAGGTGGCCGTGTAATGCTCAAGGTATCACCATGGAAGGGAGTCGTATGTTTCGGTAAACGTGGGAAACTGAACCCACGTTATGTAGGCCCCTTTAAAGTGATAGCAAGATTCGGAGAAGTCGCTTACCGCTTGGAGTTACCCCAACAATTGAGTCGAGTGCACTCCACCTTTCACGTGTCTAACCTGAAAAAGTGCTACGCTGATGAGCCCCTAGCTATGCCATTAGAGGAAGTTCACTTTGACGACAAACTCCAGTTCACGGAAGAGCCCGTAGAAATCATGGAAAGAATAGTTAAAAGGTTGAAAAATAGCCGGATCCCATTGGTCAAGGTACGATGGAACTCGAGAAGAGGTCCTGAGTTCACTAGGGAACGAGAAGACTCGTTCAAAACCAAGTACCCAAGCTTGTTCACCTGACCAATGACATCGATCTAAGCTTTGAGGACAAAGCTAAAATAACGGGAATGTATTGTAAAACCCCTGTTTTTACCTTTCAACTTTGCTTCATAGTGGGCACAGTCTACTGAACTAAGTGTAATCCTACTTCATGAAGTTTCAGTCTTTCATTAAATTCTACTGTCGATTCTTGTATGTTCATAAATATGTGAGACTTCAGTCACATTTGATCTTTGTAAAGCCTCAATTCACAAGTCTAGTGTATGTCTTACACTTTATTTAAGTTAGAAATTTTCCACTTACCTTATGCCTTATCTTACCTAAGTAATCACGCTTAGCTAAGACTTACTCAAAAACAAACTACACATCACTTGTGCAACCTTATGTTTACACGCCTAAGAAACATTACACAAATGTGCATAAAACACAAAACTTACCTTTACATTAACTAACTAATACTTGCTAGATATTTTGAATCACATTTCCCCCACATGGGATATACAACCCGCGGCTAGGAGCCCTCCAACATCACCCAAAATCCACTTGGTACAAGGTAAATCTTAGTACTAGGATTAGCTCATTAAGAGTATGTACTTTTGTCTCCCACAAGCCCTCATCTAGCCGGCTTTCCTAGTTCCACATCACCCTTGTACATCACTCCATTTATGAAGATGTACTTTACTCTTATACTTGCAACTAGCTTAAAACCAAAACCACTCCCCATTTGGATGAAACCCACGGCTAAGCTAGAGAGCATGGGTAACTCATCCTAGAAACATTTAACACATATCACATTTACTCTCCAATCATCACAAACCTCAAACACATTTACTTCTCCTAGCATTGAATCAAGTCAAAGAAGCATTGAAGGGGGTCTCGGCATATATATATCCGATTAGGAAGGCTTCATTGTCCACTTTTAGGAACCTCAAGCTTTAGTGTACTCTACTCCATCACATCTAAATCCAAGCAAGTAAGTAACCACTCATTCCCTCATCTTCCATATTCCTTACTTATAATGCATGGCATTCACTTAAACTTACGATAACCAAGGCTTAGTATGCATGCACACGTAAAAATCATGCTAAAACCCTCCTAGCAAGGCTCACGGCTTGCGTATTTAGCCACAAGTATACACGCCTTTAGGTTGATCTTATTGGCAACATGTGTGACCAAGTAAACTACTTAGGGTTGCGTACCAAAACCCTAGGTGGCTCGGCTAAATATTCAAGACAAGGAAGGAACACTTTGTTTTACTCCTCCTAGATTTAACTCCTAATAAAAAGAATAGATAGTTTAGTTCTAAACATTAGGAAGCTTAATCCTTAAGCTCATTATATTCCTCTTATTTTTAAGATCTAGTATATTCCATGGCTACTTGAATCTTAAGTTAGTAACTAGCATAATGTGGTTATAGATCTCTTGTTGTGATAAGATAAATCTATACAACACAAATAAGCCAATAAGCCGAAACATATTGTGTAAATCGGGTAGCCATAAGCTTGGTTGGGCCGAACCATATTAAGCCCAAAAGTAAATGTACTTGGTTAAATAAAGGTTTATAGTAACTTTTAATTAGCCCACTATGAACCACTTGGCCCAAAAGAAGCATAACCGTCCCATAATGGGCCATCCGAGCCCATTAATCACAAGAATACACCTTGGAGACTTTTTGGGCCGGTTATGTAAAATGAGGGAAGTACCAAGTAGAAAATGTAAACTTATATTAATGTTGAATACATTTCGAGATTTGAAAACAAGTACAAGGACCAAATTTTACATAGTGGAAAGTATAGGGTCTCGGTTTCAAGTAAGCAAAACTATTTCAAACTACAAGGACCAAACGAGCCTATTTATAAACTTTTTACAAGCCCTAAATTCCTTTCGTGCCATATAAGGCCTTATCCGAAACATAAAGGACCTAGAGTGACATTATGAGAACTTAATGTACAACTAGTTACTTTTTGGGCTCTCTTTGACACTCAACCGAAACCCTAAGGACACTTTTTGTTAACTCAACGAACTCTTATAAACCCTAGGGGGCTTTTTGGTAATTAGCCGAAACTTTTATAAGCCCTAGGGGCTGATTTTGTAACTTGAGTATTTACCTAAAAACTTGGCCAAAACTACGAGGGCTAGAATTGCCAAACATCGAAACTTATATAAGCCCTAGGGGTGTTTGTGTAACCGGAGGTGTTTATGCAAATTGGGGGACTAGTTTTGGCATTCCTTAAACTTGAATAAAACTTACATAAACCCTAAATATATCTATATAAAATCAACGTATACTAGGAAGGAAAATATAATGGCCTGATACTTGTGGATGTATTTTAATACGACCGTTTATATAAAATAAATATACTAATTATATATTTATTTTTCCACGCCTCTAATACTTATGAACTCATATTATTAAACATTTAAACCGCGATTGAGTGTAGTATGAATTCTAGAATATTAATTAAACAGGATTAATTAATATAACTATAGTATTTATTTTACACTTAAATAAATATGACTATAACCCGTACTACTTTAACCAACTACGGATACTCTAATAACATGCTTAAAAACCTGTAGAAGCATATAAGGATACTTCAGTAACTTTTGTGCAACCTGTTATACTTTTACTGAGACTGTATAATTATCTAGGTTGTTGACTGAGTGTTGAGCACTACTCCAGATTTTGTAACTATCACCATACTGATAAGGTGAGTTCATGGCCCCACTTTCATATATTGACAAACTTTTAAAATCCTTTTGGGGGAGAAAACATGCAACTGATTTATGGATATAAATTAAACTCTATCAACTTTAATTATATGTGCCTATTGTAGAGATACTCATGACCCGTGAGCTGAAACTGTTAAAATCGTTGGATTACCTGAATGTTATAAATAGATCTATTTGGGATTGACCGTCCCCACCTGGGGGAGTCATGCTCACTGTGCCTCGGCCGGAACAACAGGTGTTTACCATGTCAGCACTTACTATTGATGGGTGCCTGTTTAGATATGGCGATGGTCCTCATTTGTTGAGGGCCCAACTAAGTCAAGTGTCAGTTTCGGGCAATAGACAGTATAATTACCTTTTTACAGTAATGCTTTGTGCTTTACTATTTCAGTGACTATTTATATCCAAACTATACAACTAAACCTATGAATTCACCAACTTTTTGTTGACTCTCCAAAGCATGTTTTTATCAGGTGTTTGAAGCAGGTAGATACTATGTGCACGGACTGTTTCATTTGAGTAGACCGCATCTTAGCAAGCACTGGGGGATTTTTTTTATAAGGGACTCATGAACAATCTTTACGTTATGTCAGAACCATTTAAAATAATGATTTACACTTTTGGTCATGTAATAAATGTTTGATAATCTTTTATTTGATGCTCTATGTACTATTTGCTATGATCCACCCACGTGACACCCAAATATTCTATCCGCTGCATTTTGACCAATTTGGGGGTGTCACAGAAGATTTAGATAACCAAAAATCAATGAAATCAAAAGCATCTAAAATTCCTTACTGGTCTTGTGTAGTAACCGATCCAACCACCAAGGAATAAGAGATCTCTTACATTTACGGAGATGACGTACATAAAGGTACACATGGCGGTTGTGATACACAATGAAGGATTTATTTCTTCAGATGCAAATGCAGCGACTTTGGTGACGGGTAGTTCAATCGCCAGAAAAGACGTCGACGATGACGAGTATGGCTTCCATTGGGAATTGAAGTATTAAGCTTTTAATTCAGCGGACCAGTACATTAACTTTGTTGAAAACCGTTTGCGATGAATTTGAGAACCGTCATCAGATCTAAGTAAATCATGAAAGATAAAAAGAGTGTGGTGTGATGATGATTTGAAGACGACGAAATAGATGGGGATGCGATGAAAATTACAAAATGAAGGTTTTGTAATTTATCATTTTAGAAAATGAGAGAGAATAAGAATAAATAATTAAGAGGTGTTAAATACCCAGAATATCCTTATATATAAATAAATCAATTTCGTTTTATTTTAATTGAGGAACACACATGTCACATTCTTATTAGTTCTTATTGTTTTTATATTAAGAGTGGTACTTACATGAACGCAAATCTATATATATATATATATATATATATATATATATATATATATATATATATATATATATATATATATATATATATATATATATATATATATATATATATATATATATATATATATATATATATATATATATATATATAGAGAGAGAGAGAGAGAGAGAGAGAGAGAGGAGAGATCAAATAAAAAGATTTTTTTGTGAGAAGGATAAGAAGGATTTTCAGCCATTGATTTAAAATCAATGGATGAGATTAAACCACAATCCTAACTAACTAACCAACTAACTAACTAACCATATAAATATGATTTTTAAAAAGTTTTTCAAAATATCTGAAAAATTCCAGTAGATCAGGTATGTTGGTGCAAAAAAATTTTGTGAAATTTTTTTTTTTAATTCGAAGATTTTTACGTTTTTTTAATGCACAAAAACGAAATTTTGATGCACAAAAACGATAATTTTTATGCTTTTTACTTTTTTTGTGCATTAAGAATTGATTTTTATGTCCAACTTCTTTTAACTTTTTGCTTAACTTCTTTTAACTTTTTGCTTTAAAATTTGATGCCGCATCAAACTAAAACAACTTAAAAATTTTGTGCATGAAAGAAATTTTGTACACCAAATTTTACCTTTTTGTGCATCAAATTTCATTTTTTGTGCATTAGAAAAACGTAAAAAACTCAAAATTAAGAAAACTTTCTTCACAACTTTTTTATGCACCAACATATCCGATATTATGGAATTTTTTCAGATTTTTTCGAGAACTTTTTAAAATCATGTTTAGATGGTTAGTTAGTTAGAAATATGGATTGATCTCATCCATTGATTTTAATCAATGGCTGAAAATCCTTCTTATCCTTCTCACAAAAAAGTCTTTTTATTTTAACTCTCCCCTATATATATATATATATATATATTATATATATATATATTATTTATATATATATATATTTATATATATTATATATATATATATATATATATATATATATATATATATATATATAATATATATATATATATATATATATATATATATATATATATATATATATATATATATATAGATATATATATATATATAATATATATATATATTTATATTTATGTATTATTATATATGTATATATATATATATATTGTATATATATACATATATATATATATACCGTATATACATATATATACCTATATATATACATATACGTATACATATATATACGTATATATATGTTTATATATATATATTATATATATATATACTATATATATATATAATATATATATATATATATATATATTTATATATATCGCCATTAGACTCGTCCGATAGACGGACTAGCTTTAAGTAATATTTTTAATGAAAATTGAAATTATGTATGTTTTTATAAGAAGTTTAGTATATGTAATGTTAGTTATGAAATTAATATTTTAATAATGTAGCATAATATGAACGAAAATAACGTAGTTTAAGATATTTTATTATTTAAGAATATTATGAGTTAATTGAATTTGCATACATAAACATTATGAATAAGTTTTTACATTAAAATTTTTTAGAATTTTAATAAGAGTGTATAAATATTTTATGTATTTTTGAATTTTATGAGGTAATAAATCCTGTATATGTTAATGTTATGAATAACTTTTCTACATTAATTTTTTTTTTAAATTAATATTATTGTTAAGTTTTTTGTTAGCAAAAACATTATAGTTAAATATTATTTTAGTTAAGTTTTGTGGTAAAGTGTATTCTAGCAAAAGTAAACACAAAAAGCTCTTTCCTGGTATTATTTTTTGTCACGTGTATAATATAGCAATTGTATATAGCCCAGTCTAAAACTTAACAGTCTGAATATTTAAAAATATTTTCATTTTAGTAAGCCAAACTATTGTGAATCATTTGTAATTCCTATTTTCTTTTTAAAGCATTATATAGAAACCCTTTAATGAATTACAGATGTAACTTTTATAGAATTTTGTATTTAGGGCATCATTTGTAATTTCTATTTTGTTTTTGAAACATTTTATGGAAACCCTTTAATGAATTACATGTGTCATTTTCATAAAATTTTGTATTTAAGGCATTGTTTTACCATCATTCCTTATTTTTATAGAATTTTGTATTTAAGGCATTATTTGTAATTTCTATTTTCTTTTAAAGTATTTTATGGAAACCATTTAATGAATTACATGTGTCATTTTTATAATTTTGTATTTAAGGCATCATTTATAATTCGTATTTTCTTTTTGAAACATTTTATGGAAACTTTTAATGAAGTACATA
>JANFOE010003471.1:0-13292 GCA_025667525.1 Glebionis coronaria
TTAGTTGATGTATATAATACATATCATTTGAGTAATAAGAATTGGGTTCATACGGATGAATTAAAACATTAGTGTGTCATTTGAGTAATAAGAATGCGTTCATACGGATGATTTAAAATATTAGCGTGTCAGTATATAAGTGTTACAAAATCTAACGTGGTAGTATAAATAATGTTTCGGAGTTAAAATTGTGTCATTAATAAACAGTCAATATCCAATTATTGGTATAATATAAAATAAAAACTCTTTAATTAAAAAGCGCGGAATGGAAAAAACGTATAGGACAAAAAATTTGCTTTTCTTGGAAGTATAACTATGAAAAATTCAAAGTTTAGAAGAAAAGATATTTGATCACCCGATGTCTCAAAAGTAGTTTCAAAATGTGCCATTGAGTTGATTCTATTTACAATAATGCCACTCTATCCATTTTATTTTGATCTCAACATTAATAGCACATCTAATGGTACAGATCGGTTCTTATTGTTTTTATTTTAATAGTGGTCATCACAATAACGCTCCCCTATATATATATATATATATATATATATATATATATATATATATATATATATATATATATATATGTATATATATATATATATATATATATATATATATAATATATATATATATATATATATATATATATATATATATATATATATATATATATATATATATATATATATATATATATATATATATATATATATATATATATAATATAATATATATAAATATATATATATATATATATATATATATATATATATATATATATATATATATATATATATATAATATATATATATATATATATATATATGTATATATATATATATATATATATATATATATGTATATATATATATATATATTTAAGGGTTTATGATGTATAGTTTTGGGTTTTGGCTTTTTATTTAAGGCTTTAGAGTCCATTGTTTAAGGTTTACTAATTATGGTGTGTGCTTTAGAGCGTTAGATGCAGAAACATTATTATGTACAGAACTTGCGGAACTATAAGTTATTTTTTTTTTAGAATTTAGAATTTAAATTTTAGGGTCTAAGATTTAGGATTTAAGGGTTAGAATTTGGAATTTAGACTTTAGGGAGTGTGATTTAGTGTTTTGGGTTTAAATTTTAAGGTGTAGGGATTAATTACTATGGTTTTGTAAGTTCTGTAAACAAATAATGGTTCTACGTTGAACGCTCCCCTATATATATATATATATATATATATATATAAATATATATATATATATATATATATATATATATATATATATATATATATATATATATATATATATATATATATATATATATATATATATATATATATATATATATATATATATATATATATATATATATATATATATATATATATAATATATTATATATATATACATATATATATATATATATATATATATATATATATATATATATATATATATATATATATATATATATATATATATATATATATATATATATATATATATATATATATATATATATATATATATATATATATATATATATATATATATATATATATATAGGTAAGAGTTATATGCAGAACCTATTTTTAGTGTAGAACTATGCAGAACTCTTAAAATAAATAAAAAAACTTTTGGATTAACTTAATGAATGGCTAAGATTAAAAGTGCAAAAAGTGTAATTATAAAAAAAAGAGGTATTGTTTTTCAATATGAAAATAGATAAAAGGGTATCATTGGTATTTAGTAATTATATCACTTTTTTTGAAATTCATTAATATTTTCTAAAAACTGATTAATCAATTACGGGTTTTTTTATCTCCTTATTTACACACACTTTTATCTCCCTAGCCTCCATCACAACCAGCATCCACACCACCTTCCTAAATGACTGTCATATTCATATATCGACATCATCAGATCTACATCAAGAGACCATTGCCATATCTTCCACGCGCCACCACATATTTCTTGGATCGCCATTACAACAGCCATCGTCTCACAATTGATACGTTCAGATTCCGACACGATCTAAACGATTACAATAATTTTTCGTATCATGTAGGTATGTTTTCTGGAAATTGAAACCTCAGATCGAACAATTTTGGATGGTTGTTCTATCTTTTACCGCAAGTAATTATGTGGCTAATTTTTTATTGGTTTTGTTACTAATTTTTTAACTATCAATTGAGCTTCGAAAGTAAATATAAGATCTAGTAGATTTCGTTTTGTCATGAAATCAATGAAAAAAGGTAAAAAAAAAACATTCTTTTTTTCTCAGATCTAGCCAACGTTTGAATCTGAAGGACAGGGTAAATGATCGTTCGAAGTAAAAATATTAATTAATGAAAATTTATAAGTGTTAGTTTGTTTAGATCGAAAGTCTTTTTTTTCTTATATCAAAAGTCTTTTTTTAAGATCGAATCGATTTGTTTTTTTTGTTGTACTTTTAGCAATTAACAACTATTTAACGAGAGATGACATACTAATGCTTCTAATTTTTTAATAAATTATGGTGAATTAGTGTTTTGTCTAGTGTTTCTTGAACTTGGATCTTGTTTAATTTTTAAAGCATTCTATTCCGTATGTTTAGTTTAGAATGTTCACATTCTTTTTTTATTCATTTGCGATGAATTGGTGTGTTTAATTTTAGATGATATGGACTGATTTGAAAAAAATGGTAGACCCCATGTGTTTTTAATATGCCTACTGAGATGACGATGGGTTATTTATAGTTTTTTTTACTAGTTTATAGTACTATTAGTTTCTTGAATGGCTTTTATTTTTTGAAACATTTATAGTGAAGCGTACACACAATTTTTCTCACAAAGTTTTTATGATCGGTATAAAAATGATGATGGGAAATGTGTGTGTCCAACTAGAAGCATTCCTGGAATTTTGTTGTGCTGGGTATTAAAGTGGCATGCGATTATGATCGGGTCATGTATTTGAAGCATATGTGTTTATCAGTTGATAAGTTCTTATTATGAGTCTTTTTATCTCAGATTACTAATTAACTTTTTGAATAAGATTAATCAAGTTGAGGATAATCACTTGAAGACCAAAGATGATGTTGTATAGACATGAATGCACGCAAGCATAAAAGAAGACAATATGAGTCTTTTTAGAAGACGTGCATAAATGTTCTTGAAGTCGTGCATAAATGTTCCTGAAGCCGTGCATAAATGTTTTAGAAGTTGTACATGAATGTTATTGTCGTGCATAGATGTTTTTGTCATGTATAGATATTTTTGTTTCTCGTTTGCTGTAAAATTCTTAAGTTATATGTATAATATTTATGTTTTTTGTTTTTATTACAAATTATGAAAATTTATGTAAAAATATGTAACATCTATGTTATTTGTTTTATTATACATCTGTACATTTATGTTTTTTTGAACAATTTATAAGTCATATGTATAATATTTGTTTATAAATCCAATAGTAAATACGCTCTGTACTTTTCTAACAAACATGTCTACTAATTTATTTTTTAAAAGTTTCAGTTTCAAAAATTAAGGATATTAAAAAATGCTTTTAGAAAAGAAAATTTAAGAAATGTGTGGACCATTATACCCTTCTGAATTAAATAAATAATAATAATAATACTAAATTCTGATTGGTTTAAAATAGTTCTACATAGTTCTACACCTTAAATAAGTTCTGCATATAACTCACCCCTATATATATATATATATATATATATATATATATATATATATATATATATATATATATATATATATATATATATATATATATATATATATATATATATATATATATATATATATATATATATATATATATATATATATATATATATATATATATATATATATATATATATATATATATATATATATATATGTATATATATGTATATATATACTAGTGGCGAAACCCGTCCGATGGACGGGTATGACTTCGAATTGTCGCTTTACTTTTTTTATTTAGTAGAACCAATGCGAATCAAGTGGAACAAAAAAATTAGATTTAGTCACCTTAACAAAAAAAGGAATCATCTTATTAACGATTCATGTATAGCTTCCCTAACTTTTAATATATGTTCCCTCTTTAATACCAAGACAAATTCTCTTAAGAGTCGTTTAAGGATAAGAAAACAATCGTTTAAAGATAAGAAAACAATATCTTTCTAAAAAATCATCATTCTTTTTCTATTCATCGAGTCATAGTGTCCATCAGGTATTATTCTAATATGGATTTTTTAAATTTTGTAGTAGTTTAAAATTTGTATAGATATTTATACACCAAACAACCAATAATTGCATTAGATAAAACTAATAGTACCGTTTTCATCTACTGTGAACCTAGCACTCCGACTAACTTCTCTCATAAAAATATTTAGAAAAAGAGATGTCAAATGCATAAATAAGACATAGTAAAATGGATGTCACGTAATAACATATGTAGATAATTAGCTCCTAAGGGCGGTGGGAACTCCTCGTAGTAGACTAAAAAAATATGTAGATAATTAGCTATTAAAGAAGTTAGATAAAGTCGTAAAGATAACCGAATGATGTGGCGTAATATCAAACATAAATTTATAGTAAAAAAGTTAGCAATATGCAATGCATATGGTGAAAATTCTAAGCCAATTAATTTGCTAAACTTTTCAAAAATACATATCATTTTGTCATACCATGTAACGTACCAAAGCTTAATAGGAATATAGGGTTGTTCAAACCACGAGCGGATCCAGCTTGAAGGAAGGGTATGATCGTGCATGCCTTGTCCAAATTTCTAGTGTAAGATTTTTTTTATTTACTTTTATAAAAACAGAACAAAATACAGTACAAAATTAATAAGTACATACCTATAAGTTTTAAAGAAAAGAAAAAGAAAGAAAAAAATAACTTTAGTGGTATAAGAGTAAATGGAATGGCCACACCATCACACCAAAAAACACTCTGTCACGTCAGCTTTTTCACTTCCACATTCACACCACATTCACATAAAAAACAACCATCTTATCATCACACCATTTCCTCACCAATTTACTCGTTTTTCTATTTTTTTTCAAAAACTACCCTCAACAATTAATTTATTCAAATCCTAATTTACTTTATTTATTCACGTAAAAAACATTACATCATAAATTAAATCATAACATACGGAGTAAAAATAATACCCGGTATAAATGGGCCAAAAATACCTATAATTGCCATTAAAAAATACCTATAAAAAACATTACACCATAAATTAAATTTATTTTATTTATTCACCCAAATAAAATGAAAAAAAGAGGAAAAAGTCGATCTTTATATCTTCATCTTCGTCTCCAAGCCCCTCCCCCTTCTCCCTCCCTGCTGCTGCAAAACCATCATCATCATCATCATCAATATTCGCCTCCAAAACCATCATCATCATCAATCACCATTTCCATTTTCACAAGGAGGTCTAATGTAAAGTTCATAAGGCGGGTCTAATGAAAATGATATGGGCTCCAACATCACTTCCACGGCCGGTAGACATGGTGTGGTCACACGGCTCAACGCAGGGAAAAAACCCCCACGGCGTGATCATTCCTTTCACTCTACGTATGGTGGTTGTCAATGCAAAAGAAGAAGAAGGGAGTGACATGGTGAATAGTTTTTATATTTTTACTTGGACCAATAAAATATATGGTTAATTATTTGAAAATATATTATACTTACCATCTTTTGTTAGTTATTGTATGTATCGAACTTTTTTTATTGTGTTTACTAAATTTTAAAATTTTGACTTTTATGGGTATTTTTGCCACTATTCATTCAGGTAAATGATCATTTTGCACTTCGAAATCTAAAATAAAAGTAAAAATAATCATAAATACACATACTCATAAATGTTGGAATTTAAAAGTTTAAAACACACAATAATTTTTTTTAAAACACATAATAACAAAAATGACAAGTATGCTACATTTTAAAGTAGTTAACCCCAAAATATAAAGTGAAATATTAAACTTAAGTCAATCTTGAAACTGAATCTAAATTGTACCAATAATTCGGTACAAGACTGGTATCAAATTGGAAAGGTCTCAAAAAGGGAAAAACCCAATTTTTTGGTACCGATACCGGTATCCGAATATCGTTTAGCACAGTACGGGTACCACTAATTTATGCTCGGAAAAAAATCGGTAGCACTAATTCGAGACATGATCGGTACATGACCGATACCGAGCTCGTGGGTTGAATTGTGCGATCTATGATCGTTTAGTCATATTAGCATTGTTTCACTTATTTACTTCTTGTTGTTGATTAAGTACGTAGTATTATTTATCTTCCTCCTTCAAGTTGATTAAGTATTATTATGATGATTCTTTAACGTACAGTAGTTAAAACATATAGAAATGTAACATTGTATGTTATTGCAATGTTAAAAACACATTCTATAGTTATTGACAATGTTTTGAAACTCGGGTCAACCTTGTCGGTTCAACCGGTTTCGGTCGAAAAAACGGGTTAAATTGACCCGGGTCTTATATATTAGAAACCCGGTGTGACCCGCCGGGTTTGAAGCGACCCGGGTTGACCCGGTTCATGAGACCCGACCGGGTTTTGATTTTTCTTTTATCTTTTATATTTTTCATCTTATTTTCGTAATTTAATTATATATTTGCAACGTACCTTTATTTTTACATGTTATATATTTGTTAGTAATGGGTTTTAGGCCAAATATGTAAAATATTTATGATTTTTATATAAATATTTTTTGTAATATTAAAATATGTATATAATTTTTTTAATGGAAAATCGGGTCGACCCGGTGGTCCAACCAGTTGAACTAGTGACCCGGTGGCTCGACCAGGTTGATTCAAGACCCAGGATTCAAAACATTGGTTATCGATGATGCGAGAACCTCTTTCAATGTTTGCATACTTGACAAGGCAACTTGTAGTTTTAGTGTTTCATCATGTCACAAACAGTAACATAACATTTTATGTAGCTGTTGTGATTTTGGGTTTGTAGCGTTCATGTCTGTAATTTTGTTCCTTTTAGTGTGTATGCTTAATACACCAGCTAAGTATTACAACAAATTCTAATCTAAAATTAAGTTATGTAGTAAACCTAAGTTTAATGATCTAACCGCACTGTCATCCAAAATCGTCAAACGTATCTATAGAACCTCATACCTCAAAGGCTAAAAGAACAAATTTCAAGGTTTCCCAATGTATAAGACATGTCCATGAGTTAATTTTTAGAAACCAAACAATTAAAACAATGTCGCACAAAGTATATGAAATATGTTAATGCCTCACTTGAGATTTATATGAGAGTGTATTTAGGTGTGTGCAACAGTACAAAAATGATCATAGTAAAACCGTCGGTAATGTACTCTTAGGGGTGCTATGGAATTTTAACCTACAAACAAAAAACACGAGTGATTAGCTATAAATGTATAGCTGTGACCCTTATAATCTCCACAACTTTTTGCCTCTCAAATTTCAAGACATACACCTCTTCAAATGAGTCGTTGTCGGATCCTCTTGATTTCATAACTTCTAATGGGTTGTTCTTGATTCTTACAATTAAATAAAACCAACATTAGTCACATACAAAGTGAGAAACTATATAAACTTAGTCTTGAAAAGGTAAAATTTAACTCAACTTTCAGTAGGTAGCACATTGCAAATGGGGTAATCATGTGGGCAGCAACTGTAATGGTCATCACAGCAAGATGCACCACATTTCCCTGCGTTATCTGCAATGATTCTTTACATTTTCAAGTAACCGGATTCACCCCATTCTGCATCCCATGACTTATTCACTATCTAATAATCTTTTCCATCTTTTGACCCGTAACCAACATCGAGTACACCATGGTCTAAATCAGTTCCATCATGTACAATTTCGCAAGTTCTAATTCCTTTATTTAAGTACTTCAGTTATAGGTTATTTAAGCTGATCCAACTCAGCCCATTCCAATAAGAATAAAATTGAAAAGCAGATACAACATGTCATTTCTAGAATAGTTAGAAAAATGTATGCGGTTACATACCTATGGTCGGGATATGAAAACATAGAAATTTACTATAAAACTAATCAGGGGTTTTTCAAGTTAGATAGTGATCAAAAAATGTATATCTAAATTGTTCGCGATATAAGTGTAGTACTTCAGGTTAGGAAAGCATATCACCTACTTTTGGATACACAGTACAGTCAGAAATAATTTGATAAAACAACGGCCAGCTACAAATTTGAGAGGAATTCTTTTCATTCAGATAAAATACCAAGCAAATTTAACTTTCTAACCACGAGGCTACCTTATGATGACATGCATTTCCAATGGTCAACTTTTGATATTGCTGAAAGTACCTCAATGTCACTTTGAAAGTTACCATACTAATCTGCACTATCACATTCAGCTACTTTTTGTTACCTCATCTTGAAAGAACGTGTCGTTAAAGTAGCTTTTATAAGCGAATCAGCTTGAGATGCATTCCCATAGCAGCGAAAACGTCTTTTGAGATAGAGAGATAGAGAGACAGAGATAACCTGCAAGACTATCGTGTCAATAAGTATGATATAAGGATCATCCCTTAAAAGCACGTTACGATCAACAACATTTTCACCTTGAATAATTGTGATCATCAAGTTCCTAGTAGCTCCATCCATGCATACCCTGTAGGCACTTTTAAAATTAGCAAAAAGATAATGCTTTCATCCTAAATTAGTAATTAGACTAATGGTAGATAACAGTAACAAACAAATATTCATTAAGATATGCTGCAAACATAGATAAAGTGACTTTACGTAACATGTTAGATGAAAAGTGACATCTCGTCGATCTTCCAACACACCAAAAAAATACCCAAGTCACAGTTTGACACGCCTGCTGCTCTGGTTCTAACATCTCAGGTTCATGATTGGATTTCATAGAATATTTATGATGCTTTAGCAGAATCTCTAAATGGTCTGCTACTAAAGAGGACGAGAAAAGCAGTTCGTCTGATCAGGATGTTCTAATGACTAAAGACTCTCAGTTTTATAAAGGGGATAGCTAAGCAAACAAATGTAATGAAAGCACCTGAACTTAAAAGGATCTTATGTAAAGGTTGGTATTTTTACCTTATGTGTTAGTAAAGAGTAAGAACCAGATATTTTTAAGGTAGGTAATCACCAACGTCACACGCTTCTAAAAGCGATGCTCGCCCTCCACATGTTTTCTTTTTGGGTTCCCTTTTCATTAGGGTTTTGCCGTTTAGTATTTGTTAAGTTAAATCTCTGCAGAGAAAAATCCAGGTAATGAAATAACTTCGAGACTCTTCTAGCATGTCTGGGATGTTGGTTTGCTACATCATGACCCATTTCACTATACTGATCATACTCTATAAATTTTGTTTGCTGCATTATTTAATTAGCTTGGTACTCACATGTATTTCATTAAATCTGAGTTGTGTCAAATGAATACACTCTAGCTATAATCTTCAATACATTTGTTGCTCAAAAATACTATATATACAATGCTTATAACATAAATGAATTTTGGCCTTTCTTCCAATTGTTCTTCCCACTATGCATACCAAGCTTAAACATTTCGTTTCTTAAAGTCGCCTACTCCTATGTTTCTAATAGCCAAATCACGTCTAAATGCAGATAAATTAGTATTTCTAAATAATGCATAACCACAGGCACAACCAATATTCAGTTTCTAATGAATCCTAATTATTGACTTGAGTTAGAAAATGACTTTGACACCCACAGCCACAACCAAGCTTATGTTTTCTATCCTTTGTATGTTTCTTTTAATAGCTTAAATGTGTACAACAGTTAGTCGAGTAACCACCTAAATCTTACATTCCAAACAGAGATTAAACATAAACATAAAAAAGTACATTTATGTAGATGAAGTGCTTATAAAATTGTTGCATTAGTTCTGGTACATAATAGCTCCCCTGTAGTAACATCCTTATCACCATATAATTTGAAACTTATTATGAAAGACCAATCCCATTTCACTTTTGTCTCTGGATCCTAAAGCGACGTCACCTACAAACTTTATAGCAACATAAAATTCCATGAATAGAACGATTTGCTTATGATTTAACGTATATCAAATTCCATGATCAGTTAGACATCACTTACATATGAAAATGAACACAGAGACAAACTAATCTGTCCCACCAGCAACACCAACCTGCTTCATCCATGGAAAAGGGAGATAAACCTTAAGACTTTACCTTTCTTTCCATAGCCTATGGAGTTCTCCATTCATAATATCATAGTTTGATGCCACCTCCCAATTCATGGTTTGGATACATATGGAATTATGGATACCGCTATTGAACCGCATTAACTTATTCTGACTTTTCTTGAAGCATCATGTTTAGATCGAACTCCAAAGCTTTTCTTGAAGATACATATGGAATTAGCGGCATCCATAACTCCAAAGCTTTCTTATAGAGTTATGGCTCGTTCGTGTACTTTGGTGTTTGGTTTTCGAGTATGTTTCTTCAAGTTTAGTTTATTCTAGGTGTTGGTTCTTTATTTCAATCATGTGACAAATATTTTACAGGTGACAAATATTCCTCTATATAACAGTAAGGACAAATATCCGAAACACCCCATATACAATAAGAGAAGGCAAATATCCGTAATGACATTTGAAAAAGTAGATTGTTTGAAATGCAGTTGAACTGAAATAGAAATTTAATTTTTGGTTATAAGTGTATTTGCATAACAACTTTGGTTTCTATCTAAGATAAAGCAGATAATCACTTTGATTTCCACACAATCCAAATTCAATATGTGCGTTTACAAAAGCAATAATCAGATAATGTTCTTCAAAAATCAATCTTTTTTCATTATGTGCGTTTACAAACGCATTACTTGTCACGTCATTATGCATGATGTAGTTAGGTTATCCTGGTTTTATCGACTAAAATTTGATAGGTAGGAGTTGGCAACTTTTAAGTAAAAGTGCAAGTCACACCTGTTCAACATTTGGGAGCCCATTTGAATCGATAAATGTATGTGATTTCTTATTAAGATAGATTCTTCAAAATACTCTACTTCTCGATTTACTCTCCTCATCAGCCTAATCAAGACTCTGTCTGAAATATTATTCACATAGCATAGGGTTAATAAAGCACTAAATCAATACAAATATAGAGCTTTCATTATCTAAATAAGCTAGCTTACCCGGTAAAGGCGGCATAATGAAGTCCATCTAAAACTGCAATTGGATCAACGTCTTTGGTGTCAAATACATAGGAGTTTAATGTGGCAACCACAAAGATCAAGCGATATGGAAGCTTGAAAGATGAATCTAGAATAACAAATACCTTGCTTAAGATGTGTAATATTATTCGTTGGATACATGGAAAAGATACCTCTGAGTAACAAACACTTACATGTGCTTGACCCACGAAGACCAAAGGCCGTAGGCAGAAGCGCTCTTCCACAACAACTTTATAGGCACCAGGGAGCATTAAAGCACGACTGATATCAACGTACATAAATTAAAAAGGATATGTAACTAACAGGATGTAGAACTAAAGCTTTTCACATAGTATAAACTAAAAACCTCACTTGTCGGGTCAACAAAGTCTCATAGTGCCTGGAAAACTCAGTATCATCCGTCCTCGACACTATTTGGTTGGTATCGAATTACCTTACACGAAACGCTGCCTGCATAGGATAGATTTCAAGACAAAGACATTTGATCAGTAAGAACTTATGATGTTTACTAAGCAAAAGTAATGCAAGTCAAGCAAAACGAACCCTTGGTGAAAAGATGACTATTGAGTTTCCAGAGATACTTGTGTCTGACACGCTCCTACGATATCAAGAAAAGATACATGTGATATTCAAAATAATTCAGATAGATTCTAAACTGCATTGTTATTTACCTAAAGGGGTGTTTGGGAATACAAATTTTTTTCTACTTTTTTGCTTACGTACCAAGTAATAAGAAGTGTTTGGGATTACCAAGTAATAAAGGGGTGTGAAGGTACTGCGACGGTGCTTACATATTGCCGTTGGTCCATTTTTACATTTAGAGATTTCTTCAGTTCTGAAACCGCCTGCAAAAACAATTACAAAAAATTGTTTTCATTTTGTTAGTAACCTTAAGTAACAATTTTAGAAGACCTTATTAAATATTATGATCGAAGGTCGAGATTTGCTGCAATATACCATTATTATTGAACATACAAATAGATACTTACCACTTTCAGATGCTGGTTGTCGACACCAAGTTCCTTGAGAAAGCTGATTGTTGTGTCTAACGCATTGCAAAATAGTGTTAAGTAAAAGGGAACTGAAGCCGTTATGCATTTATTTACCGTACCTTTCATGTGTTCTATGTTTATGTTAGACAAAGCATTGCAGTTGCATTTAATATTACTTGTAAAGATTGTGCATATCAGGACTCGGATAAGGGAATTCAATTATCATTGAGCAGGAATCAGTACTGCATAATATTCAGTAATAATCAATTTATTACCTGGAAGAATTTATACAATTTGAAGCCAGGTAGTTTGATGAAAAGTTGATGACATGTTTCCAGAATTTCTTACCAGATAATTTATTACCTGGAGCGAAAGAACTTAAGGGGCCGGGGTGCATATAGGATTGGGAATATATCGTATTCAACTGAGGCCTCCTTTAAATTTGGTGCAAAGTTGATGACATATTTTCATAATTTCCTGGTATTAGAATGCTGAATCAACAGCAAAATCAGTAGATTATAAGGACATGACCAATTTTATGCAAGAAAAAGAGACAAAAAGAAAATTTGGATCGACAAAATATATACCCTTATCACCTTATGATTAGGGGCTGACTTCAGAAGTGTCTTACAGCATACCATCTCGTGAGTAACCTTTTCGAACAGAACACTCATAGCTTCCTTGTGTTTATGTATCAACACATGCATCTTCACAATCATGAGTTCCTGGTTTAGATTCATTAATCTTTACATAATAACATATTCTCTATATTTAAATCTTTAAATAACAAAAGCACCAATTAAAATATGAAATCAATACGCTTACTTGTGCTATTGTGCAGCTATTTACGACATATGGATTGCCTTCATAGACTTCCTAACAACAACATCGATAGCCAGGATATTCGCATTCATCGCTGACCTGTTAATTAAATCATTGAATTTTGAACCTTCATCAAATTCTTCCGCCTATTCGATTAACAAATCCATTCGAATAATTACTTCTTGATTCGAATTATCGAATATTTGGGGTTTAGATGATGATTGAATCTTCGATTTACAAAGAGTTTTTTTGTTATGAATTTGATTTCGGAAATTTTGCTAGGGTTT
>JANFOE010003472.1:0-12792 GCA_025667525.1 Glebionis coronaria
TTTGAAAGTATGATGACTCCGTCTGGCTGGTCATCTCTGGAATCGGTGTCGGATGCGGGTCCGGAAAATACTGATGTCGGTGATAATGGAGTAGTTATAGGAGCCATGAGATCCTCGAAGGTAGTCACAATAGTAGGTGGCGTCATGATATCTGAAAATAGCATTTCAAAGTTGAGTAAGTTTTTAGCTTACACAATTCAAAAAGTTTTTAAAGTGCATATGCGATGCGGTTTATGTCTTTTAACTATGCTTGTTAAAAGTATAGGTAGATACTTAGGTGATTTATTAACTCGAAGGTTATAAATCAGTGTGAAACTAGTTCACATAATGTATATGCTCTATGTATTATATGCCTAACTTATAAGGGTTCCCCAAAAATCAACTTTCTTTTTATTTCATTGATTTTTAAAAGTTCAGTTATAGTCCAGTTTAAAATTTTTATTATATTTAAATTTTTTATTATCGATCTGGTTCTCTATAACTATGCTCTCTGATACCATTTCTCTAACACCCCCAAGTTGGTAAAATGCAACGGAATAGTAATTGGGGTGTTACTTGGGTGGATCGATAGCACATAGTATATAGAGCAATGATTATAAAAGTCATTTAATACAAATTACATGAATCAATTGTAAACACTTAGTATCTTGTTTGTAAACCACATTTATTATAAAACTGAAGTAAATATCCCAGCCCAATGGTAGACATGATGCTCCTAAAATGCTGGAATCCAATGCATGAACCAGCTTTATTTTCCTGAGAAAACATATAGAGTAAAATGTGGGGGTCAACACGAAGTTGATGAATTCACAGGTTTAGTTAAATAATAAGTTAATAATATGCCAAAACATCACGAAGATAGTAGAGCACCAAGCTACATACTATAGTAGTTTCTATCGCCTTGTAATAGAAGCTACACAAAAGGTTGTTCAGTACGCCCATTTGGATCTGTCCTGATGTTGTTCCCTCTGTCCGACAATGAAGTAAACCTGTTGCTTGGCCTAAGCGTTTCGTGATACCAAGTCACGCATGCCGGGTGTTGTCAATACCCAAATAGATCTATTCACACATTTCGCGCTACACTATTAACTATTACAGTCCACGGGTATGGGGCAAACAATAGGAAATAAGTTGTTGTTGTCGTCAGTGCATGTTTTGCATATTTAAATATATATAGTTTTTGTATGTTTTCTCTTCCAGTTATAAAACAGTAAAGATGGGGCCATGAACTCACCTTAGTGATAGTGATGTGAGGATGATGTCACTGAATAAACTGGCACAGTGTGATCACGAACTGGAGTAATTACCTAAGTAATTTTAAGTGCCTTAGTAAATGCATAATTAACAATGCATGATGGATGTATGATTGAAAGAATGCATGATCACGAATTAATGAATTGTTACGACCGTTTAAGTGTTACACTTATATTAAATTGTAAATATATATATTTTTAGTTTCTAAATATATATATATATATATATATATATATATATATACTAGTGGCAAAACCCGTCCGATGGACGGGTATGACTTATGATTGTCGTTTAACTTTTTTTTATTGATAAATTTTTTTTGTATTGTTCGATTGACGGTATGACTTGTGAGTGTTGTTTTATATTGTTTATTTTGTAAATATTTGTTTGTAATTTTTATAATATAGTTGTCTTTTAATGCATTATGAGTTGTGATGATTTGTTTCTGTTGTGTAAGGTTTTTTTACGGGATTAATTGTTTGAGTAAATATTTTTTGGGAATTTTTAAGCACGTCATATTTTGTTTGGATTAATTATTTAATGCTTTATAATTTATTTTTAATGCATTATTAAATTTTTCAAAAGTTAATTATTAACATAGTTTTTAATAGTTTTTAAGATGTCATTAAGTTTAATATAACGGTTACATTATCAATAAGTGCATGCGAGTCATACTTGTTATAGGTAAAAATAGATATCTATTATAATTGTTGGAAAAATAAGAAACGAACAAAGTAACTTTTAATCGGTAAAGAACTTCATAGCTTAAAAATTTTCTTTCTCTTAAATCTTGAAAAGAACACATAAGATTACCAATAAGCACCGTCATTAAAAGCTACTACACACAAAATAACATTTCTGTTTGTGTATTTTAGTCCAAACACCCATAATTCAAGTAATATTATTGTACACTAAACCAATTTATGTAAACTCCAAACATTAACAATTTGATGGGTTGACCAAAAGCCTCTTACGTCCACAATTGGTGAGCTTCATTATAAAACTTAGTGTGTCAAGTTAGATTATGAATTTATATCATTTCAGTACTGATCAGTTTATCTCGATTCGTTTGGGAGGTTTAATGCATTACTCTGTAATATACTATCTGGACAACTTTCGGCAAAAGAAAAGCAGTTGTTGAAGCCTAAATATTCAAAATTTAGTTGCCCTTTGGAAGTTTTATATTGGTAATTAAGTGCGAGTATATATTTTCCTCAGATTTTAGAAAGACACCCATATGTAGCATGGCCGAATGAAGGGAAGCTTAGTGTAAAAGAGGGAAATAAATAGCTTTAAAAAAATAGATAATGAAATCCAAACTAACTGTATTAAAGGCATATACATTGCTAAAAAGTTTTAATAGCTTTTTTCATTTAAAACATAGTATCATTTTTGTAGTTTTATTTAAGCATTTAATGTTTAAGTCACTAATGGCTTATAGTTTTTAGCAAAAGTTTTGAGTTTTAAAAGTCATTTGTAAAAAGCTTTTATAAAACTTCTAGCTAAAATGCTAATAATAAAGAAAGTTAGCATTAACATGTACTGTATCAGTTGTCTATCAAAAGTAGACCTTACAATTATATCAAAAAGGTCTCCTCTAGTGACAAATTTCAAAATAATATACTCTATATATATACCTTTGTTTGACTCGACAAAACCCGAGGAGGAAAGACATAAGTCATTAAATAATATATAAACATGTGTCACCTACTTACCTGAGATATTAAGCACAGAAATGAAACTTTCAATCAAATTGGTTTAAATAATTCAAGTATAAATTAAATGTATGCATGGTATTACACAATCTAATGATGAACTGAACTAATTCAAGGAAGTGCGTTTATGACATCGAACTTTCCATGAACGTGCTTGGGCTTCGGGCGAAGATATAAACTACTTGCTGAAATCTTGAGGATGGGAAAAGGAGAAGTCCAGTCATGAATACTTCCTTCTACTTATGCACCAATACATGAGTGATATATATGATGATGTTTAGAGATAATCTTATGTACACCAATTGCGTACACCGATAAGTACACCGATAAGTACGACATTAACTGACCCAATAAGCAAATAGTTCAAAATTGCTACGTTAGGGAGAAACATTAATAATTAATAAACAGCTACAACTTTTCTTTTAATTACTTATCAATCATGTAGCAAACTGACGTATATATTATCTCTTCGAGGAAATATTTGGAAGGCAACTGACATCACCAACACAATAAACATTCTCTGGAAGGTCATAAACATCACTCCCACTGGGTTCACTACCGTTCGCAGCGATATACTTAAAGAAAATCTGTTCCGTTCGCAGCGATACACATACAGACTAACTTCCCTTTAGTTTACATTTGAAAATACCATTTTCTAAAGTGACCCCTATGAAAATTCTACAATATCCTATTCTTCTATATAGTAATACAGATGGAAATAAGCAAAGGAAACATTCAAAAGTGTTGTTAATCAACATTTTACAACTGAAGTTCAAACATCACTATGTGCAATCTACTCTCCCTACAACATAACTGGAGGATAATGTTGACATTCTCAAAAATAGAAGGTTTAAGAAGACTATTCGGCTTCACACACCTGATATAGTGGGGTTGTGTTGAATTCAATGTGTCCATCAATTGTTGAAGCTGTAACTGCATTGATTAAGAAACAAATTCATAATCTCATATCAAGGATGTTAAGCAATTCACATTACCTTTTACCTCTTTCTATCTATCTTCCAATTTTCATCCACTTTCTCATCCATCTGAGAAGAGCCCTTTAAATCTCTTAATTTATTACACTATTTTCTCTTCGTATCACCTCTTTATGGCATTCAAAACATATCTAATAGTAGAAAACTTACTTTGAAGCTAGAACCAATAGATGAGAACTTGGATGACTTGGTTGCATCCACGCGAGGTGGAGAGAAGAGCCCTGCTACGAAAGCGCACTTCGATGTACTCAACAAATCTTGATGTTCAGGAAAAACGTAATCTTTATTTTTGTCTAGAAATTGATCCGATTGACAATGGGCCTGAAAATTTATC
Organism: Glebionis coronaria; assembly: GCA_025667525.1. Lineage (NCBI taxonomy): Eukaryota > Viridiplantae > Streptophyta > Magnoliopsida > Asterales > Asteraceae > Glebionis > Glebionis coronaria. The sequence continues at coordinate 4,299 of JANFOE010003472.1, forward strand.
AAAATGTGCATACTTTGAGCCTAAAGAGATAGTAGCAGCGTTTATAATAGCAATAATAAAGTCACAGAAATCGCAAGAAACAAAATCTCACTTGAGTCAACCTGCTTTCCACTACTCGAAGCATATGTGAATTATAATAAGGTTTAGAGAGGAAGCAAAACAAACAAAAATCATTAGATTTTAGTTGCAAGATTTGAGTTTAGATGTATAGTGAATTAAAAAATAGTGTAGATATATGTTTGTAATGCTGAGTGGTTGAGAATGTACATGTATGATGGGGGTTACTCTCGATATTCCACGCAAGGGAATTATGAACTCTATATTTTTCTCATGAATAAACTTTGATAACTATTTGACCAAAAACCAAATACATGGTTTGCTCTTGCAACTATTAGATTCCATGCATATATTTAAAACTAAGTGTAAAGATATGTTAATTGTATGTGTCAAATTCAGAATATAACTTATATGTGACAGTTCAAGACCCATTAAAAAGATATTGGTCAAGCAGGTCTGCAAAGTTAAAATGCCGCTTCTACTTTCTCGGTGTTATTTTTTCCTCTGAAAATAGAAGGTCCATTTGACCCGAGACCCGTCTAATTTGGATTCATTTTACCCGCATTCTCAATAACCAATTTAAACCCAAACCCATTGCGACCGTACATGACTTAATCAAGTTATACCTTTATGTTAAAGGTATATGGGGTACTAATATTATGATAAATATAAAATGATTTTCTGATAGTATTCTTGAACAAAAAAAAAATACATTGTCGTTATTGTCGTTTTTCCTTGGCCTAACCACATACAATTTTATCACTTTTCAAACCATGAAAGTCGACTAATTAATACCTCGCATAGTCATCAAACAATAACATCCGAATGACTTGGGATGCTTAGAAAACAACACCCGAAGCAATTAAAAGAAGTGTAAAAGTTGCACTTTCAATTAGTGAAATTGAGCAGAAAGTGGAAACAAAGAAGAAAGTTATACCTCGCAAAGCAGCATGTCAGTTGGGGTATTAAACTTTTATAAGGCGGTGACAGAAGCATGCCATAATCATGAGCAATGTAATAGACTCTAACCTGAATTCAATCTGAAATTTGCCTTCAGGTGAGTTATCCATAGTGGTGGTGACAGAGGCAATAGAAGAGTCTTCTTTGGTTTGGGTTTTGGGTTATGCTGCTAGTGTACTTTTGGGACAGTTGGCTGCTTCTTTTCGGTGACAGTTTGGAGGCTTATTTTAGCATCAGTTGAGTTGCCTTCAAGTCTTGTAACATATTTGTGGCTTTTCAACTTTAGTACTTGAAGGTATTTCAGATTGGGATTTTGTACAATTCTAAATGATTTATTCGTCCATAGCCTTTCGTCCCATTGCATAGACCGTCTAATCACTTTTCCTTACTTTAGCATTGACCCATCTGAAAAGACATCATCTTCAAGAACCTGTATTTTGAGTTACCGCATGAAACAATAGTTAGGCCCAGTATTTCATTTCCAATGATAGAAACCAATGTAAAACTAAACAGCCGATAAGTCCAACACCAATGCATTAGAATCTTGTGTGTGAGACCTGTCTCACCAAGTGTAATATTGGTTCACTTTCAGTTTCACACGCTGACTTTGCCTTCTGAAACCCAAGTAATTGTGTATGCATCAGTTATAAGGTAATTAGGTATGCATCACAATTCTAAAAGTGATCACCTTCTAATTTCTTGTTGATAAGGGGTGTTCGGATTACAGCTGTAAAAGGGGCGTTTGATTGATCATACGGTGTGTTTGGAATATAAGTATCTAAACCATTACTTAGTGAGACTACCTTTATATCCATAATCAGTCCAGAACCATACCTCTAAAGTGGTCATGGAGTCTGATACACCAGCCTTTTCCCTTTCCTCAGCAATCAAAATTACTTTCTTCATTTGAAACAGGCAGACCGCGTCCTAAAAAACGTGAAAAGTATGCATCCATAAATATAACTGTGATATACAGTTGTTGCTCTGTAACTATAAATCTGTGATTTATCTAGAAATATAAGTACATGTCGAGACATTGCTAAATGGTCTTTTTCTTTGCACAAACTTGACATAGCATCATACTCTTAGGATTTTCGATATAGAAGTTGATCTAGATAGCTATTTAACAAACACAATGTTCTTTTTTGAGGGTGACCATCAACACCTTTCAACATGTTTAATCTGTCCCTTTCTAGCTCAACTTTTTTTATTTGACCAGTTTGAGATCAAACACAACAAAATCTCACCTATTCATTTGCAAATGGGAAACAATTTCCAACTGTTATGCATTTAAATAGTGATTGGAAGAAAAAGGAGAGCTGGGAAAATAAAAACCTGTTGAATGCTGAGCACCTTTATAATACTTTCACAATTGCTGAAAACATTGTAGTGTTGCCTTAAAGTTTCCACCAACTGTTTGGAAGTGATCAAAAGTATTATTTCTAATTAAAATCATTATGTTGACACAAATCAGTAAAGTAAGATATCGAAGTAACTTACAATCACTCGGTTCTATATCCGAGAAAACAACTTCAAAGTGAGCGAGAACCAATGTCTCTTCAAATGCAACATAGAAGCTACCTTATCCTGATTAAGTAAAACAAACCATAATAAGGCAAACAAATATAATGCATTAAAAAACCTAATAAAAGAATATTGTAAATCAAAAATAACACAGGTCTACTAAAAACATGTAAGTTAAACAGATTGTCGACAAATTTAGAAAAGACTAACATCTTATGTATGAAGCTACATGAGGTAACATTGATTGCATACATTCTGTAGTTCAACAACAGAATCAGGCACTTATACCTTTCCGAGCTTCAACTTCACTGGTTCAGATGGTATTCATGATTTTATCATTTTAGGATTATTTTTTTAGGGTTTTTGTAAAATTACCTCTCCTAAAATGTAACCCACCCCATCATATGAGCCAATTTTGTCTTGCAACATAACACACATTATTGAATTCTTCGTAAAAAAGAGCTGGAGGTGTCTCGACAGTTGGTGCAAGAGCTGCTTCAATTAGTTTTTTCTATGAAAGCATATAGTATCCATACTCAGCAGCGGAAATCAAAAGTGATTGATCCAAATAGAACACCAAGCAAGTAACAGATCTATAGTGGCCATGCCACTTCTTAAGTAATCTACCAGTTCCAACCTATAATACTAACATGAATTAGTAAAGGCCATACCAGAATTTCAGAACGTATAATATCCCTATGAGAAAAGCAAGATTTTTGAAAAAATCACAATAAAGAAGATTTTTACTACAAACCTAAGGTATACGTTATTATGGCTGATGTAAGTTTATGTTTGCATGGCTGTTGTGACGGACCTTGCCCTCCTGTAATTCCCATTACCCATTACCAGCATGTCAGTTTTGTTCTTTAGAATGATGATTATAAACTAAAAGATAGTGCATAAGTCCTGCAATTCCCATTGCCCATTACCAGCATGTCAGTTTTGTTCTTTAAAATGATGATTATAAACTAAAAGATAGTGCATAAGTTATAAAAAAAGGACACTTACCCTACTAAGTTCATTTCAATTGTCTTTATATTGATATGCGATGTGATTTCCATTGTTATCTTCATGCATCTACTTATAGTGTTCTCATTTGAATAAATTACACCTAAAAAACATTATAAAACGACCTTACCAGCTAGTTGCAGATTGCTAACCCAATACAATCCTACATCCAACCGCCACATCTTATAACCCTTTAGGTGCCACTATGTTTAATAGGTACCTGCAATAGGGTATCCATTAAGAATTGAGATATCCGTAGGTAACCAACTTGCCTCCCAAGTCATCATAGTAAAATTATGGTAAAATGCAATTATTGTAAAAATAACTCAGACTTGATCCCTACCCTGATGAGAAAAATGCAAGAAAATGTAACTAACTTTCACGATTCTGTCATTGTATGCAACAAACTTATATTTTACCATTTTTTTTGCAAAATTCCCATAAAAATGTTAACTAACCTGATCCATATATAGTAACGAATTCCAGAACTATGTCGGATGCCATAGTAGTATTATTCCATACAGGCTTTTGGGGCACTACTACTCGGACCCGTGGGGAGTGAAGGGAAAGAGGACTCTTCAATTGGCGAATTTATGGTCCTATGTGACGCAGCCATAAGATTCCTAGGATCGGTCTCTGTGCCTATTGTTTCATATGACTCGAGTAATGGCTCAAAACCATTTGTACTATAATGATCCGGTGCGCTTGAGGATGGTGCATCTGGAAAATTAGTTGTCTGCAAGCTGGCTTACATTGCTCGATATAGTTCAGCGTCACCCATGTCAGGTTTTTGTCGTCTTCCATATATACATTGTTCATTGCTTCGTCGATATGTGAAGTTAGTTGCTAACTGGATAAAAACAAAAAACCAAGGAATGTGATTAGTAAGAAAAAGGGAAAACTGCATATCAAATCTATACCAAGGTATTGATAGATTAATGAGTCAGTTTGCCATGACCTATCTTAATCCATACTATGAGTAGAAAACAAAAATCATACCTGCATAGCAACAAACTTCTTAGTAAGGCAAGCTTCATCCTCACACGAATGATGTTTTTGATGAAATTTAATCTGCAAAACCCAACTTGATTATTACACATAGCGATAAACTCCATTTCAGCGTGAGAGAAAAAAAGATGGAAATCAACTATGATAATGATATTGCAAAGAAAACTATTTAGATTGGACTCTAAAAACGAACAGATAATATTATATGAAAAACAACTTGCCTCCAAGTCATCATAGTAAAATTATGGTAAAATGCAATTATTGTAAAATAACTCAGACTTGATCCTAACCCCGATGAGAAAAATGCAAGAAAATGTAGCTAACTTTCACGATTCTGTCATTGTGAACATTTAATAAAAAGTATTTATCCCATTTTTTAATCAATACCAGGATGAAGCCGGGCCAAGCAGAAAAAGTCACTGATTCTTCGACTGTAAATTGGGGAGAGTGTGCGTCAGTTTGTTCACAATAACCGGAAACATATATAGCCTCCAAGGCTGGGTTTGCAAGAATCACGGTTGAATCCAAACACCCTGTTTCCCATCAGAGTCATCATCTTGTCTGTCGTTAATCGCTAACCTTAGCTCTGAAAGTACATGTTCGCACATTCCAAGAATGTATTGTGTATAGCTCTGAGACTTAAGAGAGAAAAATTCTTGAATCTGGAGATATCTGTTAAAACTTCAGCAACCCCGAGTGGGGACTAAACCTCCCCTGAAACTATAGGCTGCAAAAAACCACAAAGATGCTTCATTATAGAATATATCTTGTCTAGAGGCATTTGCAGACAAATTAGCAAATAATTTATTTTTTCCTATTACTTTCTACGGCTTTATTATAGATAAAGTTTACAGAAATCGTGCTTACCAGCTAATCCCTGCATGCTTCATACATGGATTTTTCTATAAACGGGACAGTAATACTTTTTTTCTTTGTGGCACCTCTTTAAAGTTCAACATTTATACCAAACTGTCCCAGGTTCAGAAAAATATAAAGACAAACGTGTGATTACAGTTTTAAACTTTCTTTAGTAACAGACTAAAATCAAAACAATTTATCAAATCACATACTTAAGGCCTCATACTAATTAACATTCAAACTACAATCATTATGATAACCATTTTATTCCTTTAAATTAATCTGATCTGTCTTATCTTCTTGTAGAATGATCATGTGATGAAAACTATCTGCTTACAACCTAACTCATAGCTTTCTTATAATCTGTGCTGAAGAATGCTAATTTCACAGGAAGCTGGGTTATGAATATAAGACACGACCGGCATGATAATCACGGCCCAAATGATGCTGACGTGGATTAAAAGTGGGTTATGTGGCATATCCCTCCTCTTATATATAATGTAAAGATATATATATATCTTTACATTATATATAATGGCACGATAAGCAATTCCAAACAACCACTTAGAATAATATCAAGATTTATAAACTTCCAATCACAGGGATTTTTCCTCCAACACCAGCTACCAAAATCCTCAACTACAATTATGCTGATCCAAATTAATTAGGAAACAAAGCCGATTTACCTGAAGCGGATCAAAGGGAGTGGAAAGTTCAAGAACGACTTTTCCTTTGTCCACTAACTGAAATTAAACGACATGCGAGATAAGAATACAAATTATAGTTATTAATCACTTCGAGAAAAAACCTTATAAGATTTGAGGAATAATGTAACCTTTCACACATTTGGTCAGTTTTAAGAAACCAAAACCAATAATTATAGAATTGAATTATGTCAAAGTTTACGCTTGCGAATAACCACAAACTACACAATAATTATATACATCTTAGATATAGAAGTGAATTCTGATGCAGTATACTCGCTTGTCAAAGAGACCTAGCAGAAATACAAAAGTGTACACCAGAGTCAATGGTGAAGGTGTAACCAAAGTATAATTTAGAATAAAGAAAATTCTTATATAATATTTATCGGTCATTATTATGATTATTGATAATAACTACTAAAAACAATCCTCTAATAGCAACAGGTGACCATGATTTAGCTGCTGAAATAAGCAATCCAAACAGCCACTAATAAGCATGACTCAATAAATAAGATAACTAACAAAATAAGGTATTCCTTCCATCTGTTGTGTTGCAATCTTTGCTTGATGAATAATTTAAGCTTATTAACCCCACATATAAGTGTTTGGCACATCTTGCGTACCTACATGCACAGTAACCAATAATTGATGTTGAGAATCTAAAGTTGCAGGTCATATAAGGGTAGCTAAATGGGCAGGTTTGGTAAAACATTTGTGCTGGTCGAAACGGGCCAGACCTGGTGTACTCCTATCTACACATATGTGTTAGTTGCATTCTTTATCAAAGAAACCATGTATACTCCTATAATCTTATCGTGCCTCAAGTAAGTTTTACCGTTGTATATATGACAACATTGGAAAAACTTAAGGAGTATCTCCAGATGATCTTTTAGATAGCTCAAATATATTGAGATATACGCTATCACACAAAGAATATGTTACAATAAATTTCCGGGAGGACGAAAAAACAAAGTAGTGGCGATTCAAAGATATAGCCCAAAGGAATCCACGAAAGAAAAGCATGTAATGTAGCCAATCTAGCACTGATAGGATCTGCTTTTTGGGATACTTGTTGTACATATAAGCATAAGTCATGAATGAGCTGAAACTCACTGTTACCAACCACAAGAAACAACACAATTATAAACCACAAGAAACAACTCAATTAGGTTCCGAATCAATAAATTAGGATCTCGCATCACCTCTTGATAAATTAACAGGTTATGTACTCATGCCAGAATACCATACCCGTATTCATAGGAGCATCCCTTGAAACCAGAAAACGACAAGAGTAGGTCTGGATTCATCCTGTACATTTGATTAAATAAACACATTTAGTAAAACCATCCAACCCTCAAGACTGATTATACACTCTATAAAAAAGGCATAACACAATGTTTGGAGTTGCGTATCATCGCAATAATCTCCATTTTTATAATATGTATAACCATTAGGAATTATAGAGAAAACATGTTACAAAATGATTAAGATAGCTCTTAATTTACCTATTGAACCCATCAGAAGTAACCCCACATATACAAAGCTTAGAAAAATCATATCACCTATTTAATCCATCAGATTAAGATAGATCATTCCATCACCTATTAAATAAAAAAATAACATAATATAAAGCTTAAAAAATCATATCATCTGTTGAACTCAAAACACATACCTGGTGGATCAGAACAGATTGCGGCTTTGAGGATTTAACAGATGATCGGAATTTATTCGATTTAAAGTTTTATGTCTGGTTTTTATAGGGTGCGATTAAGTTTATTAGGTACGGGAATTCGTAAGCCCAGAATTAAGCCCAGTCACACGTAGGATTAGTACCCTGATAGATGACGTGGCAAATCCCTCCTCTTATATATAATGTAAAGATATATATATATATATATATATATATATATATATATATATATATATATATATATATATATATATATATATATATATATATATATATATATATATATATATATATATATATATATATATATATATATATATATATATATATATATATATATATAAATTGTTTACTAAAGTGGGTAATAAATTAAACAACTATGTTTTACGTTATTTAATTGTTATAAGAAAATAAGTACAATTTACTTTTCTTAAGTCCTCAAAATATAGTTAACGAGATTTGTTAGTTTATAAGGTTTTGCGAATAATTTAATAATTATCCAAACGGCTAACTTAATTTATTAATAAAATAATTTATTAATATTTTTAATTAACTTAAATTACATATGAGTCCTTGTTAGTATAACAGTTTACCAAAATAGCCTTTATGGTTTCGTTCGTTAAGTACAATACGTCGTTAGTCCTTGTCCGTTTAATTTATTTATAAAAATACCCATAGGGCTTAC
>JANFOE010003473.1:0-11063 GCA_025667525.1 Glebionis coronaria
CTCTCATCTTTCTCTCTCTACTTTGTCTCTCTAGAAATATCAACCCTCTTGTTAGATCATAGATTACCAAGGTTCTAATATATATATATATATATATATATATATATATATATATATATATATATATATATATATATATATATATATATATATATATATATATATATATATATATATATATATATATATATATATATATGTATATATATATATATATATATATATATATATATATATATATATATATATATATATATATACATGTATATGTATATATATATATATATAATATATATATATATATATATATATATATATATATATATATATAGATATATATATATATATATATATATATATACATACATATAAATATAAGTATATATATATATATATTATATATATATATATATATATATATATTATATATATATATATATATATATTATATATATATATATATATATATATATATATATATATATATATATATATATATATATATATATATATATATATATATATATATATATATATATATATATATATATACATACATACATATATACATACGTATATATATATATATATATATATATATATATATATATATATATATACTATATATATATATATATATATATATATATATATATATACATACATATAAATATACGTATATATATATATATATATATAAATATATATATATATATATATATATATATATATATATATATATATATATATATATATATATATATATATATATATATATATATATATATGTATATATATATATATATATATGTATATATATATATATATATATATATATATATATATATATATATATATATATATATATTATATATATTATATATATATATATATATATATATATATAGGGATGGGTTCTAGAGAAAACCATAGATTCGTAGAAAACCTGGAAAACAAAACTACATGGTACGTTTTGCAAAATACTAAAATACAGGGTAATAAATGAAAATTTACAAAAATATGAAGGGTTGGATCTGCCAATTGGCCATTCTCACTTGGTTAAACAGGATATAACATACACACACCTCACATATCGTATCTTCTTCTCCAACCAGCACTCTTATTCCATGTTTCCGGTCACCAGCGGCAAAGCCACCGTCACCACCATATGTACGCCATGGATATTATCCGGCGCCGTCACTATCCTCCCTCCAATAGAAAACCTTCAAAACACATATACAATCCACGGTCCAAGTCATCATCTCACCGCAACAACATAGAAGGTAACCGCTCTTAATTCATTTCAATTAATTTCAGTTGATTTTAATTAATTTCAGTTCATTATCATAAGTTTGATTATGTCGGTTGGTATTGTGGTTTTGATTGATTAAATTAGTGAATTGTGAACAATTCAAGTTTTGATTCCATTTTGTGGAATTTAGGGTTACTATCGGATCGGTGTGATTATACTAGACTGGTGTATCGAGTTAGAATATATAAAAATTTGTGAAGAATTAGGATTTTTGTTGAATATTGGGGTTTTTGTTGATGTTTAGATTAACTAGATTGGATAATGAGTGTTGGTTGACGTGCCACGTTTGAATTTAATAAAATTGGGACGAGTAAGGTATGACACTAGGTTTAATATTTAGTATTTTTGTGAGTATGTTTAAAATTAGAACATTTTTATCGATTCGGAATTGTATAATTCAAAATTAGGGCATATGAACAAATCTGACAACAAAATGCATAAAAAATGTATCTATTTAAACTGCCCACCAGGGAGTTTAAGCATCATGGTAAAAAAGGTAGGGCATACTTGTTAGTATGATAGGAGAAAAATTGATGCATGATTAGAGCATATGCTTGTTTCATTAAAGCATCGTCAATTAACTTAAGGCATTTGTTTGTGTCATGAAATAGCATCTACTGGTATGCTTTACAGGCACCTGTTTATACGATTAAGGTATTTGTTTGTTTCACTGCATCTGTTGTTTTGAGGGCATATGTTTTTATGATCTAAGTGCACCTGCTTGTATGAATTAAGAGAACATGTTTAGCGAAACAGCTTTTATTGAAGGTAACATAATGATGCCAAATTGACAATAAAGGATGTTTGGATACAAATGTTTGAATAATATCAGTTTTTGGGTAAATTTGTTGTCTTAGATGGTGTAATCAGCTTGACCCCAACCTCAAATGCTACCCGTCAATTGTAATAAGTTACTAATTTTTCATAATTTCCTTTTTAGTTATTAGACTACTGCCCTTGGGCTTTATCACTTTATATACAATTATCACTTTACGGTTCCCCTATGCCTCTAAAACCTCAATGCTTATCAGGATCACTTACGATTACGACTATATATGTTTTTCTAGCACCAAAAATTAGCCATCAAATTGCATCCTTAACTTGTTGATTTATATTCATACCTCAACTTGGCAGCTGATACATCCACTAGAATTAGAATTAGTTACTTGGTTATATTTCTTGAGTCCTATATAGAGCAGTACACCTTCCAACTCTACCTACTGATTTATCTTGGTAGCTCAACTAGGAATAATTATAACAGACTGAATACACGTGGTAAAACAATAAACCAACCATCTGTAAAGTATTCATATTAATATAGTGCACATGCAAAACTCTATTCCCAACATTCCATTACTGAGACTCTTTAGGTATCTGAATGTTTCATGGATCACCATCTCTTTATAACTCTACAAGTTACTGATTATATTCATTCATGAGCTATGAGGTTAGAATATATGAATGACCAGTGTACCTGCCCAAGAGCATTAAGCAAATCAGTCAGGGCATCGGTTTGTTTATAAAAATAGCATGTTTGACTTAATTAGTGAGGGCATCGGTTTGTTTATAAAAATAGTCAGGGCATCAATTTATAATTATGAGGTTTGTTAATTAGTCAGGGCATCGGTTTGTTTATAAAAATAGCATGTTTGACTTAATTAGTCAGGGCATCGGTTTGTTTGACTTAGTTCCCCTTTTAGACCGTGGTTTGTTCCGGATAGAACATATAAAAAGTTATATGGCTGAGGTATAAAATAAAGAAGATAAGGACGTGGGGAAGAAGATTAATATTGATTATGTAGTGGACTTTCGGAACATCCAAAGTAAGATTGGGCGGGTCGGTAGTTTCGATGATGATGGGTTTCCCTTTATCGACGCCAATCTACAAAGTGGTGATACAGTAATTGGAAAATTTACATAATCGGGAACTGATCAGCGTGAAATTGAAGCACACTGAAGAAAGATGGGTCAGAAGGTTGTGCTGTTAGCAAACGATGAAGGAAATAATTTTGCTATAATTTCTTTGAGACAGGTAATTTGCTATAGAAAGAATAGTCTTCGAAGATAAGAAACACACAGACCACAATCTCCATCAGCACCATCTTCTGCGCCACCATCTTCGTCGCCACCATCTCTATCGCCGCCTATGTTGCACGGGGACGGATACGGAAACGGGGACGGGGACGGGGACGGGTACTTAGAAACGTCAATGTCCCAAAATCGAAGAAACGGGTACGGCTAGAAACGTTTATATATTTTTATGTATTTGTGAATGTATTAGCCATCCTTTTATCTTTAGTTTATATCTTAGTTATATTTATTGCAAAAATTTACATATTACTGTATGTTATTTTGAATAAGTGAGATAATTTTATAAAGGCCCAATAATCATGCCCAATTATATTACAGTAATTCTTAATGGGCCAACAAGTTCTAAGTATTAGGTCAAAATAAACACAACTAAACACGCCGCTTTTACTTTCACTCTCTCTTCGCCTCTACTTTCACCTTCGCAGTCTTCACTATTTTTCAACTGTATGTAACCCCACCATTTTCTTAAATAAAACACAATCAAGAAAGGAAAACCACCAAAAAATCAACCCAGAAACGTATGAAAAGCCTTAAAAACGTTTCCCTCCACGTTTCTTTTCAAGCCTCGGCGTTTCCAATCATCATGAAACGTTTCCCTTTTTCCGGAAACGTTTCCGCCGCGTTTCCAGGCGTTTCTGGCCGTTTCCCGTTTCCGAAACGTTTCCGGGACGGGCACGGCACCCGAGGGGCGTTTCCGTGCAACATAGATCGCCGCCATCTTCTTCGACACCATCTCCTCCTCCACCATCTCCTATAGTAACATCACTGGGAACCACCATTACAATCACCGCGGGCTCCACCATCGTTAAAACATGCAATAGCACACACGCCACCACTGTATCCGTCGTTAACATCACTCTTCGTTCATCCTATTTCAAGATTCAGCTTCAATTTTTGTTCGGCTGCCTATTTTACCAGGTATTATTGTTTGTTTATATAGGAATATAACGTGTTATTAGTTTCTGAGTAGTATTTTATAAATTATGAGTTATGAATCAGGACATCAGGTTTATGTTTATTATTTGTTAAAATATATCACAAAATGTTTGGTAAAATGGCCAAAATAATTTATTTGTTAAAATTGCTTACAAGGTATTTGTTAAAATGTCTGAAAGAATGTTTTTGTTTAATGTATCTGTATGTTATGTGTAGGGCATCTCTTTTAATATTTTATTAGGCATTGGTTTGTTTGTTTTTGTTTGTATCTTTTAGTGTATATGTTTACCTAATAGTTAGTTTATGACACTTTCCTACTCATTATTATCAGTCTCCTTATATAGTACATAGGCGTTGTTATACATTTTATATAGTATTGTGAAGTGCTTATAAAATAGCTTAGAAAATGGTTGTCTTTGGATATTCCAGATGTTGTGTTTTAAAGTTTGATACCTAAAATCTTTTTATATAACGGATTTCTCTGTATGTTATTTGTTTTAAAATTGTATTGGGGAATCGATTTGTTTATTTGTTTAAGGCACAAGTTTTTGATTTGTTTATATGTTTAAGAGTGTATTTTTGTTTCGGAATATGGTTATAGAAGCTATTTCTGATATGCAATCTTGCTGCCTAGTAACGCCACCTGCCCACTTTATTCATGGAACAGAAAATTAAGCTTCTATTTAATAATTTCAAGTTAACGCTTGACTTTAAAAAAAGCAGAAATGACTCATGGTCATCGTTTTACAACAGAGACCAAGAGGACTTGATCGATTGTTGAGAAATTTATTTCCTGGTGAGCCGAACCATGGCAACGACTTCATTTTTCAGAGAAAAACGGGCTAATATGTAAACTGCTCGCACATATTTCAATTCACTAGAAGCAGCAACTGTAAGTGATTAAGGAACTTTATGTCTACTTTGCTGCACCACCAGATCATTCTTGTTGTGTCTGGGCACATTAATGGTAGAGCCGATGGATATTTAAGCGTAAGTCAAAGTTTTATTACATTTTTATATTAATTTTATTCGAAGTCATATTATGAACAGTCTGATTTGCTATATGTGTATGCAGGTTGAGGATAACCAGAATAAAGGCGCCTATTTAATCAGGCCATATGATGGTCTATGGTCTCCTCCAAGCCCGAAACGACAAAAGGTACTCCAGAGCTACAATAATAACACATATTCGTTTATCCCCAATGAAAGTCAGTCGGCATTGTAGGTAGCAATTGCTTTATTTTTAATAACTATAATGTAAATTATCACCTTCATCTCCTATATTAAATTAAGTTAGCACTATTTATAAATGAAGGTTTTTTAAATTGGACCAAATGCTGACCAGAGCGTGAATTGGACCCAATGCTAGTCAGAGTGCGGCATGAATCACACCCATGAACCTCTGGTCGCAAATGAGTAACCCTGATTGTTTCACTAGTAGTCTCTGCATTGGTTTGGCCACATTGAGTTCTAAATGGAGAATATCGCTTTAGTGCATCCGTTTGATAAATTATATTGCATCCATTTGACGAACTTTAGCAAATCACTTTGTTTTTATTTCAACCTAACAGCAAGGAATGGCCAGATCTTATAATAGCTAGCGGGGAACCAACAACGAGGAATAAAGGTTCTACTCTTATTCATGAGTATTTGTCATATATATAATGTCTTGCTATATATTAAAACTGATTAGTGATTATGATTATTTGAGAGTTTTTATATGTAATTACTCGAGTATATATATTTCTAGGAAATGTTTGGATTAGCTTTTGTCCCGCTTATGAGCTTATTTGCGTATGGAAAAACTCATAAGCTCACTTTTTTAGGCTTATGAGTAGCTCATAAGCTAACATTGTGTTCTCTTAAAATAAATTCATAAGTTGACAAACTAAGCTAATCCAAAGACCCTCTTAGAGAGTTTGGGGTTCTTAACTGATTATTTGTGAGTGATCATCATATCCATAAATCTAGTACAAAATGAATTTCTATAATACAAAATGAATTTGTTAATCCATAGATATGTTAATCCACAGAAAAATAATTTGTTAATCCATTTGAGTCTCTTAATCCATAGATCTAGTAAAAAATGAATGCTATAACCCATGATCTGCTTGGAGTCATTGTGTTTCTTCTGTTGGAGGACAGAGAACTAACGGTCCTTCTGATCTAATAACCATTTTTCGGGTTTAAATCTCTCCACAAACGGACAAGGGTCACCAGTGAACTCATATATGAAAGGTGCAACTAATGGTCCAGTAGGCTCCCATCACTAACAAAATCTTGATAGCCCAATTATTTTATTATGGCATCGGTTTTTTTAATTTTATTACGGCATCGGTTTTATTATCTTATTACGGCATCAGTTTTATTATCTTATTACGACATGGTTTTATTATTTTATTACGGCATCGGTTTTATTATTTTATCGTGAAAAGATTACCTAAGTAATGTTCAAGACGCACAATGACCCTGATTCTCACGTTTTTTGGTTGTTTTCTTTCTCTAGGTGTGGCCCTCTGAAAATCTGCCAACGTTATGTGCTTTTAGATGCTGAAAGAGTGTATCTGCTCTACAATTCTTGAAGGGGAAACATATTTGTATTTTGTCTGAGGTATGCTTAGTTCAAAACCTGTTGCCATTATTATTCGAAATAATAATTTTAGTTTGTTTCACAAGTTTAACCGGCACAACATATTATACCCAATAACTCCGTGACAACCCATGATTAGGTCACTTTGGAATTTTAATCATTTGGGTTGGATGGGTCAAAATTTGATCCAGATACTTCTACATAAGTCAAGTCAAATTGTGCTTTATCTATAAGGAATATATGGTTTAAACTATTTAGTTGTTAAATAAAAGTAGCATCTGCTCGTAAAATTTAAAGCATGTGTTTCTTATGTTTAAGGCATGTGTTTGTTATTATTAAGGCGTACGTTTGTTTGAATTTGCAGAGTGATGGCAACAGCTATAAGTTTCAATCTTGTTGGAGCATACAAAATGCGCATAAGAAAGGTGAATCTCTTGCTACAAGCGCGCATATAAAGTGACGAATCCTGCTCCAAACACGATTATAGACAAACAACACAAGAAAGTGAAGTGATGAATTGTTGAAGCGGTGGACTTAACGTATGGGAAGGACTATGAGGACTGATCGATTAATCCTATTGGAAATCAACTCAGAAGGCTTAAATTTAGTTGGTAGTAATACTATATCTTAGGTAACTTAAAATGGCTTATGCTGTTTCGCAACACTCCATAAATATTTCTACAACAATAGACTAGTAAATAAAAGTTCAATGTATTGGGTTTACTGTGTTTTGGAATCAAAAATAGAAAATAAGTTCCAAGAGCTAATCCGAACACCCCCTTAATATTCACTTCACATATTTTGCTCTACGGGTAACTCTTAATTTGATATATTGTTTCTTTGACCACACATAAGTTAGGACTCTATCGATACACAACTGTATAATACAGTTAAATTTGTCAAGTAACCTTGTACATGGGTTGCTTACACCTACTTAACCAAGTTCAAAAGGAAGCTAATCGGGCATGCTTCAAGGTTCATCATGTATTGTTTGCTAAGGCTGCTCGTATTGCAACTGCATAAGTATATTGTCCTTCAATACGGGTTCATGATGTAGATGATTTTTATCTTTCTCACCAAGAAAAGCTTAGCAACTACGTACAACTAGTATTTGCTCACCTTACGGGCGGTTTTTTAATGCATCATTGCTTTGTCGCTTCTTGCTGTCATATCATATTTATAATCGAAGCGTAGCAAGCAACATTGCCTTCACACCTGGCTACAAACTTCTTGCCTTGAGATCCATTTTTATTACTAGAAACAAGTTTTCTTTTATGAATTACATACCATAGCTGCATGAAGTTGCACAAAAAACAGATATAGATGAATATACATTACCAAGACTCGTCTAATCCAGATTGTATTTCTATGATCTCTATGTGTATTTAAAGCAAACCATATTTTTTACACATGCTATTGAGTGAGCTATGAAACATAATGTACATAATTATAAATTGATGCTCGGCATTTACAAGTCTAGTTTATTTATAGATTTGGCCTCCATAAACTAGAAATGTGAAGTTACAAGATCAAAACCAATTTTGAGATAACCTGATCACTTAAGTAATGGAACTGATCATACGCGAGAATTCCTCTTCGATTGATCAATTTTTTGAAGAAATGAGTGTCGAAAATATCAGTGGAGTTCCAGTTAACATCTGCTACTCGACTAGTACCCCGTTGATAAGGCATAAATTCTAAAGGCCCAATAACATGCTACAGTCCAGTAACATACTATCAGGAGTGTTTGTCCCTGAAAATCTGAATAATTTGTTTCCAAATGTAGCATAAATTGCTCTCCCTGTTGTGTGCGCGTCTGGCACATTCAAAACAATAAGTTAGTAAATGAGCAAGATTAAAGTGCAGATGGTAGTAAAATTCGTCATTAATATTATTGATATAGCACTATACAAGACCATAAACCTATAAGGATCGTGCTAAAAACAGACCTTTAACGGACAATATTAACTACCCATTATATAGTACGCACATGTAACAAACTCAACTTCAATGTACATGATAAGGGCACGACGTTTGTGACTCGAGGCCAATGGCTTGAAACTTGAGGCAATGATACCAACCATGGTGTAGGTATTTTTTACTTAGCTCTGCTTTGGTTAGCAACAAATCCATCTCTCTTCTTCCGAACAAGACCTTCCATGAAGGTCATCTACTATCCATCAATAGCTTTTTTCGCCAATTCAGGAAGCTGCTTCGGAAGATGTGCCTTGATGACGAGATCTTCCAGAAACATGCAACACATAGTCATCTGATTGCCTAGCTGAGTACCCCTGCAACAAAACCAAATGCGGTTTAGCAACTTTAAGAACTATGTCTTGGTATTCAGGTTTTTGTCTACTAATTATACAAATTGAATTATGTTTTTTGTCTACCAACTATAAATACCAGCTTTGGCCAATTTTATGAGTACAAAACTCATCCTTCATAGGCTTTGGCCTAAACTATTTCCTATTTTGATTCTGCAACACCAACAAGTTCTACCATACTCAATAAATCCAAACATCCAAACGCTATTGGCTCCCTACACAAATAATTGAAAACAAAAACATAAAAGCAAATTATCAGTACAAGGATGATTCAAATTTACGATATATCATTTTTGCTTTAGGAGTATGTATGGACTGTCAGTAGAAGGATGTACCCACAAGTTTCTTCCACGGACTTTGTCCAGACTTCTGATTATAATAATAATAACACGTGTAGCTCTTTGTGCTTGTTGCACTAATTCGTACCATATGACACCAGTTGTTAGTATGTGATCAAGCCCAAGCTGCACTAATTCGTACCTATGCAGCAGCTCATGACGTTCAACCCCGTATGTGTCCTCACATGCCACTTAATAAACCAACAATTATAGAATTAGTGCATCACAGTTCAAGAATAACGAATCATAATTATAAAATACCATTTAGACACTCTATCAAACACATTGTGTGCAGTTTTTTAAAAAACAACTTCTAAGCTTTATTTTATCAAATTTTCATAAAGTAACTAATCAATTAGTCCACAATATAAAAAAAAATCGTAAAATCAATATACTAAACATTATTAGCGAATAAAATTGAAGAAAAAAAAACTAACACATAATGAACATGAATTTTTACCTTCATTTGGTCTTTGATTTGATAAATTATGATGAGATGGTAATGTGAATATGATAACAAGGTATGATTTTGTGCCGAGATGATTTTATTAATCTTAGATTTAATAAACCTGGAACCGAGAGAGAGGAACAAGATGAAATGAGAGGAAGAAGATTGTTGCGTGAAATGGTATAAAGAAGAAAAAAAGCGTGAGAGCGTGAGAAATTAGGCATTATATATGAAAAAGATTGTAAATATTAGCAATTGTACCCAGTAAAATAAAAATCTATAAAACAGCCCCTGTAGTTTGGGCGGAAAAAAAGAAGGGAGTGTAACTTTTGATCCAATGGTTGAAAAGTGAGTTTTCTAAGTTTTCTATAAAGATGAAGTTTTCTATCGATCCCAACTCTATATATATATATATATATATATATATATATATATATATATATATATATATATATATATATATATATATATATATATATATATATATATATATATATATATATATATATATATATATATATATATATATATATACATATATATATATATACATGTATATGTATATATATATATATATATATATATATATATATATATATATATATATATATATATATATATATATATATATATATATATATATATATACATATATATATATATATATACATGTATATGTATATATATATATATATATATATATATATATATATATATATATATATATATATATATATATATATATATATATATATATATATATATATATATATATATATATATATATATATATATATATATATATATATATCTATATATATATACATATATATATATATATATATATATATATATATATATATATATATATATATATATATATATATCTATATATATATATATATATATATATAGTATATATATACGTATATATATATATATATATATATATATATATATATATATATATATATATATATATATATATATATATATATATATATATATATATATATATATA
>JANFOE010003474.1:0-11412 GCA_025667525.1 Glebionis coronaria
GGCGCACGTATAGCCCTTTGAGACCTACGTGGAGGAATTAATTCCGGTGGAACACTCAGACTTTCTGGTTCTACAGGAATTTCATCGCTAGTATTTTCAGAAGGCAATGTATCTTCTTGAATTTCTTCAAGATCATAATTTCTCCCACTGAATTCTTGATTTACAAGATCATTTTCAAGGAAGTCTCCATACCGAGCCACATCTATCTTGTTCTCAGCCGGATAATAAAAGTAGTAACCCATAGTTTCCTTAGGGTAACCTACAAAGATACATTTTACTGAGCGTTGTTGGAGTTTATCTCCAGAGTCACGTTTCACATACGCCTCATAACCCCAGACTTTCAAATAAGACAAATATGGCTTCTTGCCATGCCATAGTTCATATGGTGTCTTATCAACCTTCTTTGTGGGAACCATATTCAGAATACGAACAACAGTTTCAAGAGCATAATCCCAAAAAGATAATGGTAAAGTTGTAAGATTAAACATAGATCGTACCATATCCAATAATGTACGATTTCTCCTTTTAGATACACCATTTTGTTGTGGAGTATATGGAGAAGTAAGTTTCTGAACCAATCCATTCTTACTTAAATAATCTTTAAACTCTTGACTTAAATATTCACCACCACGATCAGAACGAAGAGCTTTAATCTTCTTTCCTAGTTGTAACTCTACTTCGGCTTTAAACGTTTTGAATGTTTCAAATACCTCATGTTTATGTTTAAGTAAATTAACATAACCATAACGGCTATAATCATCCGTAAACGTCAAGAAGTAGCTAGCACCTTTCCTTGACACATGTCTAAGTGGTCCACTTACATCAGTGTGTATTAAACCAAGTAGTTCAGTAGCCCTTTCAATATTGCTATTAAAAGGTTTCTTGGTCATCTTCCCTAAGATACACGATTCACATTTATCAAATGATTCATCGTTGATACTTTCCAAAAGCCCATCACGTTGAAGATTTTGTATGCGAGTCTTCCCAATATGGGCAAGCCTACAATGCCAAACATAAGAAGAGTTCTTGTCTAACTTACTCTTCTTATTCATGCTAAAAACATAATTATTTTTCCTCTTGGGATTTTTATCATGCATGTTAATTTCTAAAACACCATTCACGGAAATTGCATCAAAATAGAATAAACCATCTTTGAAAACATAAATTCTATTATTATCAATCGTGTGAGTAAATCCAAGATCCAACATACTAGAAAAGGAAATAACAACCCTAACAATTGTAGGTGCATAATGACAATTATTTAAAGACAATACTAAACCCGAAGGTAAAACTAATTTAAATATTCCTATAGCTTCAACTATTGCTTGTGCGCCATTGCCCACTTGCAGAAATTGTTCCCCATAGGTAAGTCTCCTCTTCAACTCAAATCCCTGCAGGGTATTACAAATATTAATACCACATCCCGTATCATATCCCCAGGAGTTTGATTTGTATGAAAGATTAAATAACTCTATCATAAATAAGTTACCTAAAGATGGTGCTGCAGCAACTTGCTCAACCTTCTTCTTATGTTCTGCCATTTCATGGAGATAGAGAGAGCAATTCCTCTTCCAGTGTCCAGTCATCTTGCAGTAGTGACAAGTCTCATCTTTCAGAGATTTCTTAGCAAAGTTTTGCTTTGGTTTTGATGTAGTCGCAACTTGCTTGCTCTTATCAACCTTGCCTTTGCCTTTCTGCTTCTTATTCACTTGCGGTTTTGGTTTCGACACTCTACCCTTTTGTACATAAAGTACTTGAGGAGTAGCAGTGGGTGCCTTATCTTTCAAACCCTTTGCAAAGTCAATGAGCATTGCATGCAAATCATTAACTGTCTTCCCCGTGTAATGCATATTATAGTTACGAACGAAATCATTGCAGTCCTTATTAAGGGACCTATTGATCAAGTTAATAGCCATATTATTATCAAAGGGTTGTCCTAGCGCGATGAGTTGTTCCATATAACCCCTCATCTCCATATAATGGTCACTTACGGACTTTCCAGGAGCTTGCTTGCAACTATGTAGAGCATCAACCAGATCATAGATCTCTACAGCTTGTGGTGTTTCATACACAGCCTTGAGTTCATCAAGCATTTGCTGAGGAGAATCTAGCTCATACTTCCTTTGAAGTGATGGCGCCATTCTCCCTAACATTACAGCAGCCACCGCATGGTGCTTCTTAACGTTAGCAGCGTGTTGAAGCCTTTCCGCATCAGTTGCTCCTTCAGCAAGATCCTCCAGAAAAGGAGTTTCCAAGATATTGATGGTACCCGCTGCTCTCAGAACAATTCTTAGTGAGCGGTACCAATCATTGAAATTAGGGCCAGTAAGTTCAGGCCGTTCAAAAAATGTTTTGAACGCCGAGCTTATTGTCAGATTGTTTTCGGGTTGAGCCATTTCTACAGAAATAAGTTCAAACATTAGTATTTTCGATAATAAAAATTCAAGAAAATAAAATTACCCCGGTAATAAAACCATAGTATTTTCCTTGAAAAACTAGAATCCATATTGACATAAATTTATCACATCAGTTGATCTGCTAGTGACAAATGTATTCAACACAGTAACTTGTCGAACAATAATTGCCAAATCATATTGCAATTTTTAGATATGTCAGGGATTTACATTGCCAAAAACTTTTGCATTGTAAGCATGTTTTATCCCTTCTTTATGCCTTAAGTTTCCAGTTCTCACTGAGTAACTCAATTAAGTCGACTAATCTAAAGAACGTAAAACCTTCATGTGCAATCTTATTGAGTCATGAAGTTTTCTCTCCATTACAACATCGTCCGATATCTTATATGACGACAATTGTAACTTCAAGTGTTCGTCAATTAGAGGGCATATGACTTAAATTTTAGGGTATAGATTTTGGTGTCAAAATCATGTATGGAGAAGCATGCATACATCTCCATAGCATAAGTTTAATAAAACGTTTAGTAAACTTTTTGGTGAGACTAAAAGTTTATCATATATTTGCAAATTGAGGTATTGGTTAAACCAAACAACCTTAAAGAATTATACCAATAACAACCGTAGGTAATTCCAATTTTGACGCACAGGCGAGCCGAGAATTTGGTCAGCGCTAAAGCATAACACCTCCTTCCTTAACCGGGTACTTGACCAGCGGTGCGTTATACCCACTTTATAGTTTGTCAAAATTGAATAGGCCGTTAAGTTGCTATTGCAATTCTAATCAACACAAATCATATGTAATTTAGATCTCAAAACAATTCATTAATTTTGATAAGATTTAGTCCATATTATTTTTTCTAAAAAAAATAACCCTTGTTTACAACATACAATGTTAAAAACGCATGAAAACAAGTAGTACAAAAAAAACTAAATCAAATAGCCACATGCATAACAATTTATTCAAAGAACATCAAATCTAGGGTTTTTATGAACATAAAAAGTCTTCCCTAATTTTAAAACTTTGAATCAAATAAAGCAAATAGCAATCAAAATTATATGATCCGTAAAAACATGCATGTTTATTACGGATCTTCCATATTCTCTTAACAATTAAAAAACTACTACGGATCGTAACCACACATGACATAAAAATTAATTCATGCATACATCTAAAGTTAATACCATGTAATTTTAGGGTTTACAAATTTTTTTTTTTTTTATAAAATTCGGCTATAGCCGATTCTTAAAAAACAATAAAAAAACAAAACCCTAATTTTTATAAAACCTAAAAAACAACATGTAATTTTTAACACAAATCAATATTAGTTAAAAAAAACTTTAGATCTTGATAATTAAAATCATGTTAAAACGGCTCTCGATGCCACTGAAGGTTTATGATTATCATAACAATTATAAAAACCCTAACATAGATCAAAGAGCATACAGCGAAAGCAGATTAACAAGATCTTTATATAACACAATTATAATTAATCAAGGCTAGGGTTACATACCTTTATCCTAGCAGAACGATCACCGGTAAAGATAGATCACAAACACCACCAGGATGTAATCTAAAATAAGATCACACCACGATCTTGTACACACGTGATACGGTGAGCTAACCGTGAGTCTAGCATGAACAAAACCGAGCCTTCCAAGCCTATGGAAGATCTACCCAACAACCCTAGAGAGGGGCTAGGACTAGATCTAAAATAGCTTATAGAAAATCAAAGATGAACCCTAAAAGGGTGTATATGGCCGGCGATATAAGGCAAAGAAAGAAGAATATGGAGTGAAAAATTATGAGGCCTTAAGGTTTGTTTATATACACCTTGGAAACTTATCTTCCAAGGTTTAAACAAGATAAAGCCAAAATCTTTTTCCTCCTTATCTCCTCCCTTTGAAATCCGGATATCATCAAGCTCAAAAGGGGGTTTCTGGAACTTTCCGACACCTTCTTTTAGCTTCTTTAATATTCTATAACGATCCTTTAATACTTAACTTTTAATTACTTAACAATCGTTAGCTACAGTTTGATTTAATAAATATAATAAATATATTTAATAAATAAATTAACTCTTCACGTAATGTGTGCAATCCCGTGATCTCGAGTTCGATCCTATCACACGACTATCGATTTTAAAGTCCATAAACTTTCAGTACACAATCTGTATAAAGCTTCCAATTCTGGTTATGGTTCATGTTCTCATTGTGACTTTTGTTTGTTGAATAATGACAAAAGGCTGAGAGTGATTCAAGATATTAGGCACGTCAACTGACCCCAACTCCGCATTCTTGGGATACACCTTGGGTTCAATTTGGCCCTAAGCCACCCATTCATACCCCCATTTTCTTGAACATTGTTTTCTCAACTACGGCGCTTCATCATATGTTGAGTTCCATCTTATGTGATGTTTTTGGGCTACAACCATTCTATTTTAGAGACAAGGTTTAAAAGTAATACACAAAAGTTTTACGTAGAATGCCAAATATGCCTTCCACTTTTGTGCATCAGCTCAAAGTAGAACTGCTATGAACAATTCAACAATGCACGCATGAAGTGTAAATGTCTATCTTTTGTAACCATGTATAAAACCACTACTAGAAATCATGCCAGCACCATCCGAATTTCAACAACAATCATCGATTCTTTGGTGAATTACTACTTTACCAACCGAGATTAGAAAAGCATAATTTATAGTTTACCAACGACATAATTGTTGGTAAATCCGTTGGAACTTGGTTGATATTTGGCGGGAAAGTTCCCGCTAATTTTACCAACCACTTTTTCTCAACAATTCATTGTTAAAATAGGAAAACAATAATACCAACGACATGAATTTGTTGGTGGATAAATTTACCAACGATTTGTACCTACTATGAAATAGCAAAAGTTTTTTATTGATTGAATGAAAATTATAGGAGATATCATATGTATTTATATTAGCTAAACCTAATGGACCTCAAGCCTATAATGGCTTAGGTCGTCTAATAGTCCCCGCAGTTTAAAGGACATAATTGTATTTGGCGGCATAGTTCTTTATTGCTTGCGGCATCTCCTTTTCATGACGCTTTTTTACGTGATTGCTTGCTTTACCCTTTGGAGGGAGGGGTAGTTTGATGATCAACTTTTGTTGTGAACCACAATGATCTTACACAATAAGAATAAATAGATGATCAAGAAAGAAAAATAGTTTATTAAAGCACTCAATATTCTTTTTCGGCACTGATTAGGATTTATTGATAGATCACGAAAAAAATCCTAATGAAAGAAAACAATAAAGAAAAAGTAAAAAGGAATTCCTCTCGATCATCGGCATGTAGTCGATGATCAAAGGATAGCAAAATTTATTTATAGATCTTACCTAATGCTTTGATACCATGTAAATAGCAAAAATATGTTATTGATTAAATGAAAATAATAAGAGATATCATATGTATTTATATTATATACATATCTTTAACAATAAGCAAGATAAGCTAAACCCTAAATCTTGGATAACGGAAAATAATTCCGTGATAACCCCCATTGAAAGACTGGTGCGACACTTAATATCACATAGCGGTTCGCATTTGTGAAACATTAACAGTCTTATGGGTTGGTTGAAAGGGCTAATCGGAGTCTGGGAGAATAGATCAAGGCGCACCTGGATAAAAAGAGTACTAAATGGGTCGATGAACATTCTCATGTTTTGTGGGCGCACCGAACGATGATCAAAACTAGCGCTAGGGACACCCCATTTTCTTTGGTCTACGGGACAAAGGCAATCATCCTAGCTGAGATCAGAATGCAAACTATCTGTACTGTGGAGGTAGACGTCGTGACAAACGATGAAGAGTTGCGAATCAACATGGATCTTCTTGAGTAAAAACGAGAAAGAGTAGCAATCCCCGAAGCTAAAGCTAAGTCCAAGATGAAGGGATACTACGATGCTAGAGTCCGAGTGGTCTCTTTCAAACCAGGTGACTTCATCTACCGTGCTAACGAAGCAAGTCGTGTGGAGAACACAAGCAAGCTTGGACCAAAGTGGGAAGGACCTTATGAAGCGATGGAGGCTTTACGACCAGGGGCATACACATTACGCGACATGGATGGGCTGACTTGACCCGTACGTGGAACATCTACAACCTCAAGAGGTGCTATCTTTAAGGCTACGTCCTACGCATGGACGCCCTTCTGCTGTAGTCAGCACCCTATAAATGTCCACGTATTCAGTTCCTTTACTTTTTGTTTTTTAAATCTTACAAGTATTAGTACAACGTCGTGGTTCCAAGCTAGTTCCACGGCCCTTTCTTTATCTTTATTGTTTCAATTCTTTAAGTTAATTGTCACTAATTTGTGCCTACGGGCGTACACGTACTTATATTTTCTACGTGAAATAATAGATTGAGTCAACCTGTTAATTAGCTTGTCACATAACAGGGATTGACATTGCTTTCAAGACGTTGAAGTGATTTAGGCATACCTCATGACTTTTGATGGACTTGTTAAAGACACACTGTGCATGTCTAACAAGACTTGTCAATTACAACGAATTTAAGGAAATCGTTGTACACCTCATGTAATTGCACGACCACCCCATAAATATATCGTAAGATACGCCTTATAAATATGCTTACTTAAGTTCAAAGTTTTAATACACATACACTTGTGGCAAAAAGACATATCAAAGCACAAACAATTATCAGATAATATACATACTGTGGACATCCGCACAAATATGGTAATATTATAAAGATTGTTCTAAAAGTGCCACATGCGGTGCGTATGCATCATAAACTACATAGTTTAAGGTACATAACAAAAGTAGTAAACACACCCTACACGGGTTATGAACCATACAGAGGAAGAGACAGTGCACGTTCCAATTTTGAACATAGTGGCACCGACTGTGGTGGATGACGATTGAGTGGTAATTACTAGCAACACAACGGCCAACCCGCGCCTAGTGGGAGATGATACAACAACCTCGTCAGACCAGGGGGAGATGGGTAGAACCTGGCGTGGGTTTCCTACAGACAATGCGATCCTCCCTCTTTTCTCTAACCCATGCTCTGTTTACGACTAGCCTTCTCAAAAGTAATATCCCCTTTAAGGGCCTATGGGTGTGAGGGAGAGGGGTTATCTGCATAGATTAGAAACCTTACGTGACGAACGCTAGGTTTCATCCTCCGCCACCACTATAGAATGTCTCCTTCCCTGAAGATGTCATCAAGATGAAGTCCAACCATAAGTAGGTCCAACAGTGCATCCTTAACCTTTTCTAGATCTTCTACCAATAGATACTTTACATCCTCGAGTGTTGTCATAGAAGCATCAAGTTGTTCTGTAGTTGTAGGATTGTAAAACTGATGGTTGGCTAATTCTTTTCTTGCTTGCACATGTTGGGCACCGACTACAAGACCCTCGTGCCTGCCCATGTCGATCCCGTATGATACTATAATTATGAATGACTGGCAGAGATCTGTGGATTGTGTCACCGTCATCACAACAAGGATAATAACATGCCCAATCACCAATCTACGTCCGAATATAGCCGCAAGGATATGGGGATACAATTTGTCATCAAAATCGATGGCCATGGCATCTACGCGGGAGTCCAGCTCTGTAGCCTTTTAATCAATAAATATTTCCTTCTCTGTGCTTGTACTCTAAGAACTCACCAACAATTTGTTCCTCACTATTGACTAATATATTCAGTCGGTCACGCTCAAGGGTGAGGTCCGCCACCTGTTCATATAGGTTTTAATGATGAAGTCCGAGGAGGATACCTTGGTGTTTGCGGCTTCAATCTCTTGGGATGACATCGTGGCTTGGGCTTTAGCTTCTTGCACAAATTGAGTTTTCTCCTTTACGGTAACCTCGGGATCTTTGAGTTTTTTTAAGGACATGACATTAGCCTCAGCTGCCCTGAGGGTGTCTAACTTATCCGTGAGCTCTGCTATCTTTGTTTCTTGCTCCTGGATGGTCTTGTCACGCCTCTCTACCTGTTTGTTTGTTTTTCAGAGTAGGCGGGCGTTGTCTTCATAATGCATGCGCAAGGCGGCCCCCAAGGCTACCTGGTGTGTCGCGGTCACATTTTATTCCTTTAAAAAATATTCATAGCTTAACTCATGAAGAGAAGCAAAGTATGCATGAGGAGCGACTTGGTCGATTAGTTCACGACACGACCGCGGCGTCTCCATCCTATCAGCAATTGTGATTCTCCAATTGGGCTGGTAAACTTGACAGGGGAACCCCCGTCCAGAGTGTGTGAAGAGCTAGGATCCAGTCCAGAAGTCAAAGGGATATCCTCAAAAACTAGAGAAGCTGTCCAGCACCCATCTTGGCAGGAGGTGATGGCTCGCGCATCGTCTCATCCGCGCCTTAATCTTCACTAGATTCATGAATCAGTACCATCAACGTGTTAGAATGAGTAAAATATAGACATTGATTAAACAAATGGAAGAGATACTTACGGAGTGGCACCAACAAGCTCTTCTTTGGTAGGACGCAACTGACACTAGTGTAGGGTTGCGAACACCCTCCATAGATAGTGAGGTGGAGGGGGGAGGGGGGGGGGGGGGGGGGGGGGGGGGGGGGGGGGGGGGGGGTGTCGTCACGACGACTTCCTCATCTAAGTTAATCGCCTTTTCCTCCATCTCGGTTACAGTGCTTCCCCCGACCTAGTATTCAGGATGGTCCTTTCTAGGCTCTTAGTTGGGGCGTTGTAAATCGAAGGGTTAGTATCTGGCACCTTCTTCTTCAAAGTCCTTCCCATTCTGTATTTGAGGACTAGGTTTTCTCCTTTAGCAAGAGTTTCTTCTTGGACAACTACTTCTTCTTCTGAAGCCGCTGGTTCGACATTTTCAGTAGTAGGCTCATACGGGTTACGAGAAAAAGCTTCACCAACATCTCCACCGTGTATAAGCAGGCTATCTCCATCTTCATTCTGAATATCCAGGGGGAATTCTTGATATGGGTATCCGCCATGGATTTTGATTGTGTGGGAGCAGTGACATTCAGTAGAATAGTGATGCCGATTGTTGTTTCAAGCAGCGAAGGCTCGTCTTCCCTACGGAGGCGTGTTCTCTCCTTCACATCCTTGGGATTGCCCTGACACAGTAGTCTGAATAGGTTCATCTCTGCAAAATAAAAATAATATATATTAGTATACGGCTATGAGTTAATAAATATCTTTCAAGCTACAATTACAGTATAAATATCCACCCTTGTTGCGAGCATTCTTGAATGTGGGGTACATATCTGGACTCCCAAAATAGTTGCAGCGGCGCAAGTAGGATTCTGGTAGTTTCTTAAACATTGTGCGGTGTTTATCTAAATTGTTAGCATCAACCCCACTTTACGTGTCCGGGGAAGAAGGATAATCTTTCGCTATTTGATACTTAAGCTCAAATATCTGAGGGAAGACCATGACATCTATGAAGAAATATCTATTATTCCAGTTCTTAAGCGAATCCATGGACTTTGAATAGCATTGAAGGGGGTTCCCCGACCGTTTTCTAAACGATATCCATCCATTCACCGTAGAGCGTATGTAGAAGGCGCGAAATAGGTTGACGGTGGGAGTAATGTTCAGGCAACAATAACTAACCTCAAATTGTCCTATTTTACACGCGCCTATGCAATGGAGTTGTGAGATATGCACATCGTAATATTCTAATAAGGTTACTAAAAACCTAGATAATGTGATCCAGTAATTGGCTGTATCAAACAGGCGGGTATATAAACCTATTTTCCACGGAGGGCAATCGGTCATGGCCTCTAGTTCTCCTGGGAGTTGGGAGTGTAAGTAGTCGAAGATATAAAACTCCGAGCAAAACTCTATAAATCGTCGGTTATCTAACTCATTTAAAGTGGATTCTATAGTTACGATATCCCTAACCATTTTTGAATAATATATGTTGAGGGCTCAGTGAGCTAACCTAAGAATGACGAGATCTGTGGAAAGGAAAGGATGTGCGGCGTATGAAGGTTGGAACAATAGAGGATGAGTTAGGAACTGTGTAAACAATGAACAGTGACATGTGGGGTATATATGCCAAAAGTTCAATGAAGTCCCATCTTTTTGCAAAGTCTTGATGGACTAATCTACACCATCCAACCCATTTATATCCAAGGGCTCAGATTAAAACATAATAAATTAAACAAACCCTCCTCCCTTATATCCCCCAACGTTTCTTTTTCTTTCTCATCCACCCACCACATATCTCACACACGAATCACCACCAGCCACCACCATTTTTTACAGTAACAGTCCATCATGTCTCTGACCAGAGTCTATGCTTTTGGTATTTTGATATATGATACATCTCGATTCTTTCTGCTACACCCTATGACTACCTACGCACGCTTCTCTAATATCTTAATTATTATAAGCTTATCGAATTCACATGAGTGGGTATGTTGAAAGAGACGGTGAAAAGTATCTATGGATTGCAAAGCGAAGTGAAACGAAACCCACCTACCAGGGAATGCTTGACCATCTTGATTATTTAGGACTGATATACAGAGGGTTCAAGATGAAGAATTTTATAACACTTGGATTGTCTTGACACCACTAACTCATGTATGAGTCACCATAGTTAGAAAAAGATGCAGAATAAAATTCATAGTACTTTAGATAAAGCACATTTTATGATTGTTGATGCACACCATGTGTTTGATGAAATGACACTATGATAATCACACGTGATTTAGCAAGTTTTTATTCATGAATGAGCATTTTTCTTAAAGTTTATTCGATTTTGTAGTTGAGAAGCTGATTACAGAAGTGAGACATGTTATTACAAAACTGGACTATGACTCATGTATGAGTCAGGTGACTCATGTATGAGTCGGGTGACTCATGTATGAGTCGGGTGACTCATGTATGAGTCAGGTGACTCATGTATGAGTCAGTATGACTCACACATGAGTCATAATGACAGAATATGTATTATAATGACTCAGAATATGTATTAACTGTAAAAAAACACTTTTACGTATTAAGTGTAG
>JANFOE010003475.1:0-11666 GCA_025667525.1 Glebionis coronaria
ATATATATATATACATGTATATATATATCTATAATGTATATATATATATATTTATATATATATATATATATATATATATATATATATATATATATATATATATATATATAGATATATATATATATATATACTATATATATATATATATATATATATATATATATATATATATATATATATATATATATATATATATATATTATATATATATATGTATGTATATATATATATGTATATATATATATATATGTATATATATATATATATATATATATATATATATACATATTATATATATATATATATATCTATATATATATATATATTATATATATATATATATCTATATATATATATATATATATATATATATATATATATATATATCTATATTATATATATATATATATATATATATATATATATATATATATATCTATATTCTGTATGTATATATATACTTATCTATATATATATATATATATATATATATATATATATATATATATATATATATATATATGTATATGTATATATATATATACTAGTTGCAAAACCCGTCCGATGGACGGGTATGACTTTTGATTGTCGTTTTAACTTTTTTTATTTTGTAAATATTTGTTTCTATGTTTATCTTTTAATATAATTATACCACATTGTTTATCATGTTCGTGAGATCTATCATCGTCATAACACAGAACCTTTAATCCTTTCTTTTTTTAAACCGCATCGATTGTCGTTCATGAGATCCATCGTCACAACACAAAACCTTTAATCCTTTGTTATTATCTTTCTTGTTAGTACGGGTGGGAATCAAGTCGGGCTGGTCGAGTTCAGGTCATTCAGGTTGGATCCAATTCAGGTTGTGGCTAAAATTAATATACCGTAACCTGACTCTATTTTAACTCGGGTTAGTCAAGTTCAGGTCTACTCGAGTCGGATCTACTTGGGTCACGTCAATTCGGGTTCGAGTCAGCTCGATTTTGGTAAAATATAAAAAAAGTTTTTCTTTCTCTTTTTGAATAAAAATTATATACAATTTATATAAATATAAAAATAAATTAAAAACAAATATTATTCGGGTCAATCAAGTTGACCCGAACCCGAGTTACACAAAATTTTCATACCCGATACCCGGACCAATTTTGAATTCGGGTTAGTCGGGATGACTCGATTAACCCGAATATGAATTTGAATCCGAGTAAATGGACCTAAATATACTCGTGTTCGGGTCGAGTTGGGTCAAGTTTGGTTCGAATTGATCTTTTTTGGCGGCCCTACTTGTTAGTGCTCCAAGTGGTTTTAAGCGCACCAATGTATGGTGACCCTAAATAATTGGTCTTAGTGTCTTATGTAATGTATGCCATGATGTTTGTCTGTACGTCATGTTTTGTAAGGAATTGGTGTTGTTCTAATCTCAGTATATATTCCATATATGAGATACATATATAATTCACAATTACTCTTTAGGATAACACCATACCACATATGGATACGGTGATGTAATGACATGTGATACAACGCCATTAAACAATATCAGCGATACAAATTGATTTCCCTAAAATATGGGTAAGATTTATTACACTCCTGACACAGCCAATTCTCAATTTGACGTCTAAATTATTTAGCATATAATTCTTAAAGTGAGGTTATTTCTTTCACTAATTTAACCATTTGACCAAAAATATAGCACATTTTGGTCATATCTTATATCTACATCTAACGTTTGTTCTTACCTTTTCATGACTCAAAAGTTTGCAACTATAATTACTGACCTTTGTGTATGCTTCATCCATATTATTCAAAATTTTCCATTATTCATGTCTTAAACTTCCTAACTTGGCCGCCTTGGTCAATTCGCTCGTCCCCACACTCAACTTTATCTTATTTGATGGATACAGTATTATGTATAAGGAGACAACAAAACTAACCCATCAAGTTAAAAAAGAACATAAGCAAAAACAAAAAGAATCAGATCTAATAGATAGGAATTATTTATACTATAGACAATTGCTTTGCTGAAGTTGATAGTAGAGAATGGGGACTGGGAGTAAGTTATCTGGTTGAAAAGAAACCAATTACCTATTGTCCTTTGGAAATACTATTAAATCTACAACACTCTACTTTCCTTGTTGCATTGCTCCTCTACAGTTAATGAAAATAATACATTACTCTTATATTCATAAACTGTAGGTGAGTAGAACATTTATAGGCAATTGTGAACATCATCCTTTTTTATTAAAAATTGTAATGGAACACAAAACTAATATATCACTTCATAAATAATTAAGAAAATTACCTCTTAACTTAACATGAGTACTAACCTTCTTCTGGTCTCATTGTTGAATCTTTACATATTTGAATTACGTAAAAAAGGAAACTGATATTACATAGAATGTTTCACATATATTTGTGCTTGCAGATTTACTTGAGCATATTGAAGCAAGGCCTAATTAACTTCAGAAACCAAGATAAAATGTTGTTGCAGTATCTCCGTTAGTTAAATTAATGCAAACATACTTGAAACTATATACGACCAATTGGAAATTAGGGTAAGCACAAATAAATTCAACACCTAAGTCTTAAATTCATTGTGCATATAGGTGTTCTTTGTACGTCTTCTACAAGTCTAACCAAATAATGAACTAAATTATAAAAGAATTGGGAAACTAAAGATCCTACATACCTTACAATATAATGATTGTTGATAGTATCAATTCGTGAAAAGTCATCCGAAATGAATCACTTTCTTTCCTAAAAGAGGTTAAACAAACATTGTAATGAGAATTGAAATAAAGAAATGTACCTCTTGGATGTATAAAGAGAGCTCTTGGTCGGAGTTGATCAATAGCATTTCTTTCCTTCTCACTGCACCCAACGATCTCATCCGTGTAGAATATATTGTATAAAGTAATAAGCAACTATCCATAATTCGCTTCCTGCTGCAGCTCATAAGACACTACATTTTAATAGTTCCGCAAGCGCCTATTATGCATCAAATACCCATTAGCTATTTACCATCTACTTACAAAAAATGGGTACTCCTCTTCACCTAAAATACAGCGGCACTCAGTGACTAACTACCATCCAATTCAGTGTTGTATCCTCTCTTTCCAGTGCGTGTAAGTACATGCGCTATTTACATAAAAGTGATGGCCGACACATTTTTCTGTAAATAAAAAAATGACACTAATCAAAATGATGCACTCCAAAGAGCATCTTCCCCTTCCCACACCGTAAGTTCATCCATCAGCAAAGCCTTATTATAAAAAAGAAGTTTTTGAAAGGGTTGACAAAGGCTGTGTTTTATTGCAAACAATAAAACAGGACAAGTAATAAAATTTACCTAACATGCACTGAATGTGTAAAAGCCATTGGGTAGTTCGACATAATAGCTGCATCTTGGGCGCTTCCTCGATTTATTATTCTTATCAAGTTCCATCAACATGATATCAGTTTGATCTATTTTGCCCTTCTTCCATCTTTGAAATTCACTGCAACTTTTCTCTGAATGGCATGCCATTCACCCTGCATAGAACAACGGATAACAATGTGGGCATTTTGATGATGTTACAACTTCTCCTCCACCGTTAACCAACATGGCTGGGCAGTCTTTAAATGAACAGAAACAATTCTGAGACCCAAATATTAAAGATTAGCACAAAGCTTTCTCTCATTGGTTTAGACTTCTTGGGGAACAATGAATCGACGCACTTCTGGTCATATTACCCCTTTGCAATTTGGGTCTGGACACCTCACTTTAGTTATGATTTATTGAATCTTGGCTGCTACATGCCCCCTGATGTAGTCAAAGCATAATATATGCATGTAAACCTTTGTGTTTCGGAACATTTTTTATTAATTCTTTATGTCCATGCAAATGTCAAAGATTCTGTTTAGTAAGGCTTCGAAGCTCAGGTGGAATTTCCCCTGATCATTAATTTGGTATTGCCCAACTTTATGAGTAACTTTCCTGTCATGTATCTACAAAAAAACATATCTTACAAATGAGAGAATTCTCTACACAAACACACCAGACACTGTATAAAGATTGAACTAAAAAAGTAACCCAGACACAAGTTCCAAAAACATGACTTAGGGAGTGATCAGTAACTTCTTCACTCTGTTATTTTGAAGAAATGAGAAATTATAAAATTGTATAATTTTCTCCAAGTACCTGAAGATGGTCATTTAATTTCTGAAGATGAT
Organism: Glebionis coronaria; assembly: GCA_025667525.1. Lineage (NCBI taxonomy): Eukaryota > Viridiplantae > Streptophyta > Magnoliopsida > Asterales > Asteraceae > Glebionis > Glebionis coronaria. The sequence continues at coordinate 4,210 of JANFOE010003475.1, forward strand.
CATTTAATTTCTGAAGATGATCATTTAGTCCACGGCTCCACACAGCTCACATAGTCTTACATAGAGTTGCTGCAAAAGATATAGAATGCTGCAAAAGATGGTACCTTTCCATATGCCTAATGTGCATAGTATAACCACTAAAGCTGATATAACCCGTAACACACTCCTCTTCTCATGATACAAACAGAAACAAAGTTATCTAGCTAACACTCTCTCATTGTGAACATACCAAACTCAAAATATGATTTTGATTCTAGCACTGCTATTTTTCATGCTTTAGTTTGCATTAGTACTTATTCTCTTTTACTCTCTAGCTCATACAGGAACACATATTTCAACAATTGAAAATGAAAAACAAATAAACAATATTCACCTTTCATGAAGAACTGACGACGTTGGTTTATCAGTAGCAACAACAGAACTGAAATCTGAACCCACACTTGAACTTGTAGTTGAAGATAATGTCGAGATTAGCAACTGGGCTCCCAAAACATGTCAGCTTTTGTGTCGAACAATCTATCATATATCTCGACCTAATTCTTCTTGGAGCACTATTCAAAACTAAGGAGCACTTCTCATAAGAGACCCGTACGTTCGAAAAATTTCAGCTTTTGTGTCAAACATTGTTTCATATGTCTCAACCCAATTCTTCGGAGTTGCATAGATGGATAAAAACAGTTCTAACTACTTTCTTTATGAAACAATTGCGTAGCTCCTGCAAATGCATGATTACAGTACTCATTAATTTTGTGAAGAGCTAAAACAACCATGTTTAAGGCAAAGCAAAAGAGAAAACACGTTTGACCATTATCAGATGTAAAACCAGGGAATAATAGTAAACATTATTAACTTTCAGTTTTAAAATACATATTTAAAATCAGGGACTAATGTGATCGGGCAACTATACTTCTTGCAACAACATAATTAACTTGACGATGGATAATAAAATCATGCAACACTAAGCACTTTTTCCAAGTACCATATTTTCAATTCAAGGTTCCACCCCATCGTTAGAATCGCTTTAAGTGACATGGGTTGCGAAAGGCTTCTTAGGGAAATACTGAACCTACTTCTTTGTGGAAAGATGTTCATATTCAATTCTACACCTAGCATACAACATATCCCACATAAGCATTCATTCCAAACGTAGGCAAACTATGCACAAAATAAATAATATTTTTTAAAATTGCACTATCTTACTGTCATATCTAGGGGTGTGATTCGGGTTGACCCGGTCGGGTTCGGGTCAACTCGGGTCGGGTCAAGTCGGGTCAAGGGTAAAAAATATATAACCCGAACCCGAGCCTAATTAGAACTCGGGTCACTCGGGTTCGGGTCAATTCGGGTCGGGTCAACTCGGGTCGGGTCAACTCGGGTTCGGGTCAACCCGAGTTTAAGGAAAATGTGTAAAAAGTGGCTAAATTAAGTACTAATACAATGTAAAAAATGTAAGTTTAGTCGGGTCAAGTCGGGTTGGTCGGGTTCGGGTCAAGTCGGGTCGGGTCAAGTCGGGTCAAGGGTAAAAAATATATAACCCGAACCCGAGCCAATTAGAACTCGGGTTAATTCGGGTCAACTTGAATTGACCCGAATACACTTTTCGACCCGAGTGACCCAACCCGAATATGATTATTCGGGTTCGGGTTCGGTTCGGGTTAACTTTTTCGACACCCCTAGTCATATCTATGCCCCTGACTCAAACCGTTCTCATAGTCACACATACAATGAAATAAACCTCACGCACAATTCTACTAAATCAACAAATAAGCTAACTCGACCAGATGTGAGAGTATTTCAATACCGAATTGATTGATTACCACATTTATAACGTGAATAAATAACTTATGAAAGTATCATTGAGGAAAAGACAGAACAAAACTGGAACCGATACACAAACGATATATTACAATTGAGAAAAGAAAAAAAAAGATACCTCAGGTGTATCCATAGGCTTGGGGGCATACGCTTCCCTATATGAAACAGCCTTTCTTTACCTTTTTCCTCGTCCAAGAGCAGCTTCTTCCTCAGTTTGGTATTTTTCCCATCTGTAAACCCATAACATAACAGCGTAAAGAACAGTAATAGATCACTTATTATTCCTATAATATATTGTGAACAAAGCTACTTTGCTGCGCAATTATCACAAACTGAAATATTACAGAACTAATGTGATAAAATTCCACCCACATGGTCGATTGGAATTCCATCTACCGGCATGGCCTTAACAGTTGGGATTTGGTTGAATGGGTGTGACATTCTTTCCAGATATTTGTGGCGAATAGTCGAGAATGATTCTCGAGGATTGCTTCCATGTCAAGCCCTAGTGCAGTTTTCGACGCAAGAGTGTAAGCTGCAATGACAAAAATATCTCCAAGGTAACCTAATAACGACATTAATCATAATCATAATCGGTTTCAATAAAACATAGGGTAAAAAAAAATTTATATACGAATAAATTATCTGATACTATACATATAGATACATTTTATATTTTTTTTTCATTTGATAGAAAACAATATTAATACACACATCTATATCTTATTCTTCTCATGAAAACCGAAGCGTGTGACAACCTCAAACTTTTGTGGCTAACAGATTTACAAAAGGATCCCAGTTGGCAAAAGGGTTGATTTACCACAAATAGAAGCTCTATAACTCAAGCAAAAAAAACCCTTTTCAATATTTCCCTATCCACAAACATATATATTGGCTGAAACTTTCTGTTTTAAGATTCTAATGCACACAACTTTTACTATTGTTTTATTCACATCTACATAATATAAGTTGCATAGCATTGTTTTTATTCAAAATTTGTGACAACTACGTTTGCACGGGTACATTCAAACCTGCCCGACCCGACATCAAGATGCCAATATGACCAAACACACAAATTTGTGAACAATTTTTCTTATAAAGAAAGTGGAGTTACCTGTGGATTGGCTTCAACAATTTGATGCCATTCTTTGACCGTCTCCACCAAGTTCTCCTTCACAAAAACCTTTAAATATAGCCCAACCAAACATCCCCTTAAGGTGATTGATAGTTTGGTCAGAACCTATCTTATGTCTTCAATCGAACTTCTTTGCTCTTCAAAACTGTTAAATTGATTGGTGATGGCTGTCATGAAAATAAATGCAAAGAATCAGTGGCGCCACATGAAGACCATAAGCAAAGGTTTTTTGTGGGAGAAGGCAAGACGGGAGATGAGGATGGCAAGTCAAAAAGGGTCTTTACTCTTTATTTAGTATTTTCCAAACCATAACAAAGGGTAAATTTTTTAAAGCAAATCAAAATGGGTGGTCGGTCACACACTTTTCAGGTCAAATAGGAATAAGTAATATTGGAACCTTGAAGTATTACCTCAATGGATACCGCTCTGCAACCTACTTTTTGAATCTAGCTAAAGCTGTTACTATATATCTATAGGTAGACATTTGATGCCTTTCTCATCTTTTTTTTACCCTACAAAGAGAACACACAACTTAACATTATAGTAGATGATACATTATAACCCCTATACCGATATGGAACGCTGCACATTTTAATCAGTAAATAATTAATAATATACATGCAAGACAAAAAAACATTAAAAACACCTACCTTAGCATAACAAAGGATTTAGCAGGTCGCATGCTTAAGCAATCGTTAGATACTCGCAAGGCTTGCCCGCCCACTATCACTATTATATTATCTGCTTTTACCTAGATGTTAAAATCACTGAATGAGAAGTATGAGTCGCCCCATTCTTTAACAAAAGATCCGAATTGAAGCTCCACAAATTGAAAGTACAGGGAAACTCCACAACAGCAAGTCATGTTTATGACAATTAATTATTACGATATTTATCTATTGAATATATTATAACTATTACACAAGATTATTTAGAATAAAGTGCAGGTTACCTGTAGTTTGTATTAAAATTTCTATTGATGGGATACTATCTTCTGAAACCTTCATATAATCTCCAATACCTTAATCATCAGGCTTTATGTTAATACACTCGCGAGGTGAAATTGGCACCAATATCTTTAGAAAGCTACAATCTCCAGTTTGCAAAGATCAACCTTCTCGAAATAATACATCAATAGATAACATAGTTAGATTGAGCGCGAAATAGTTGTAAATCACATATAAAAAATAATGGTAATATTTCTTTATAAAAAATAATATGATAAACTCTTATATATTCAAAGTAAAAGTCGTAAATTTGCACATGAAGCAAGTTTCATTCAAATATCATTGATTCTAAAGGCAGTGGCACATGTTTGTCAATTACCTGAGACTCGGCATCAGAATGTATAAGATCTTTGTAGATTAGAAGAGACATTTATTTATAAATAGGTCGACTTGGGTTATATTTAACTAAGATGGGTTGGAATCACCCAAAGTATATATTTAACGCAATACACATATAACCGCTGATTCTTTTTATTCTAAAGATGATTATAACTCATTTTCACAAAATAGGAAGCAACTCACCTGCGACTTGAGATCAGCATCTGCAGTGGCATCACCTAGAGAACCTTTACATTCTACAATTCAAATTTGTATGTCAAGTGCCTGCAAATTGTGATGCTACAATCATCTGATCCCAAACTAATCAGATGGTTTTGTCAATGTTCTCTTTATCATCCTATTTTCTCCATATATTGTACTTCCCATGAACATCGATCAACGGATTTGCCCACTGAATAGCTGAACTTTTAAGCTTAATGAATGCTCTTTCATTACTTATATCTTATCCAGTTTTTCTTAACAATCTATCATGACCTATGGAATTGCTACCAGATTATGCTAATGGAAGATGATTACCAACCTTATTTTAAATCAACGAATAAAGGATTGAGGTCATTGATAAAAACGTATTAGCCACCTACAAAAAAAAGATTTTATATATTAGCTTGTTTGATATATAAATCATTAACTAACCTGTCTAGAAGGCTTGGCAATAAATAAAGTCACACAGATTTGATTACTCTATTCTTCATTAACTAACACTATATGGTTTACATAACTATAATTAGTGAATTAATAACCCCTCCAGATATTCATGATTTTACCTAACTTCTTGAGCAGTTTAATTGAAAGGGTGTCGCAGACGATATAAATAAATTAGGGATTTTGAAGATACGTTTGATGAATATATAACCTGCAAAACAAAAGATAGTTTCATTAAGGTTTGAGAAAGAAGGGTTCGTCGAACTTTTTTTTTAATAATATAATTACCAAATATACCTCATAATTATCGTGGGAAAAATAATTGTCATATTTATCTTATAAATCAGAATAAAAAACGAATTTTATCGATTTTTTTTAGCCCATGATTTTTTAAGCCCATGCTGACTGGAATTAGTGCCCTGATAGATGACGTGGCCAATCCCTCCTCTTATATATAATATATATATATATATATATATATATATATATATATATATATATATATATATATATATATATATATATATATATATATATATATATATATATATATATATATATATATATATATATATATATATATATATATATATATATATATATATATATATATATATCTTTATATTATATTTAGGTATAATTATGATTTGAAACCACACTTTTAATCCAGTCATATCCCAGTCACATCTTTTAGCCAATAGTATTTCAGAATTTCCTACAAAATCTCCATATTTCACGAAATTCCTGTTTGAAATCGCGGTTTTTTGTAATTTGCGTTTTGGAAACGCAGTTCTGAAAACTGCGTTTTGAAAAGCACGGTTTGAATGACTGGACCGGTCCAGGTCTAATCTGAACCGGGTCAGACCTCATATGAACGGGTCAGGCGTTGTTTGGACTGGGTCGGCCATGAAACAGGTCAAATTGGTTAATAGCAAAAAATCCCACTAACCAAATTCGAACCCTGGTCTTCTCCCTCAAAACTTAGCACCACTTAGTTTACCAACTGGGCTATGCATAATTTTATTAACAGCTATACAAAAGTATATATTTAAGGATAGCAACATTATCATTGATTAATTTGAAACTGACTAAAATAATTACAAACCGCCTCTTTAAAACTTTATCATTACTTTTGGTATAGACCCCAAATATATTTTAAACAACTACGTATATATTTCCTCCAATTCCAGCACGCATAATTACTTTTTGAATACATACGTTAGTTTGTTATACATACGTTAGTATTCAGTGACCAAATTATATTTATATTATACATACGTAATTTATATTATATTTTTAAGTATTATATTTAATTGTTTGTTATAGCGATAGTTTTAAATAGCTCGCCTTAAAGCTCCCTAAAGCTTGAAGCTCGGTCTTTGCGCTACGTAATAAGTCAAGGCCCGCTACGACACGAGGTGCGATGATTTTTTTAATTCAACTTCAAAAAATGTATATTATTACATGTAAGGAGAGTTTTTTTTTACCTTTAATGTGTACAACACTTATTTTGAACTCGATATATATAATACTAAAACATAACAAAATCAATAAATATTTTTATATGTTGTGTCGCTATAAGCCACGCTTTAAAAATACTAAAACTTCGTTTTAGTCGTTAAAGCGGGTATCTTGGACATGCCATCATGCCATGCCTTACGCTATTTATAATCATGGTTATAGCTGAAATGTTATAATTGTTTAATACCTATATATTTTATTGGCTATATAATTTCTTAGGTGGACTAACAGTGACTTTTTTAATTGTTTTGTTAGCGTATTACATTGGAAAAAGCTCATCTTACATTAATGATCTCTTTTACGGAGTAGTTATCTTTTTTCTTTTACTATAAGTATATTAAGTATTACAAATAAGGTTGTTATTAAAACCCAAATATCTTAAATTGGGATTGAGAGATTTTTCGTTATATCATGTAAATTAATATTTAGTATATATATGATAATTCATTTACTTATAAATACCGATGGACCAGATCGGTAATCATGTTATAAAATGGTTAAAATCAAACCACTTCGATTAAAACGAGTTAAAATCTTACACAAACGGTTTCGAACCGATTCGACTTAAGGTAAACCGGTTGACTAAAAGTGAACCGGTTTAAAAACCGATCCAGTTTTGAAAAATCTGATTTACTCACCTCTAGATACAACTGAATGTATTTGATAAAGTATGTATCAAAAAGGTGGGATTAACATTAATTGAAGTGGAACCGATAATGTTTTTCATAAATCAAAACCAGCTTTTAGTTTTTTTTACTTTTTTAAATAGTTTTATCTCAAAACGATCCGGTGGTTCATAACCAATTTAATAAAATGATCACGTCCAGTTTAAAACCGGTTAAAATCTAATTGATCGGGTTAAAAACAAACAAATCTGGTTAAAAAAATGTTAAAACATAATCAATCTGGTTACAACCATAAAATCGATTTCAAATCAAATAGGTATAATCAAATAGGGTTGTTGATCAGTTGAATAAGATTAATGTTGTAAAACAAGG
>JANFOE010003476.1:0-13687 GCA_025667525.1 Glebionis coronaria
AGGCACGGAAAAATGCTCGCAACAACGTCAACCCAAACCGCAGCCTAGCAATAGTAATAACTAACTAATCTAAAAGTAAAGCAAATAAATAATTATTCCTACATTACATTGTACTTGCACCAATTAATTAATAAATAAAAATATTTACTTTTTTATTTCAAAAGTTAAACTATATAATAAAATGTCAACTTTTATAAATAACTACGCACACAAAAATAATTAATTTAAAACGACACTAGGACATACACTGTATAAAATTAGACGCGAAAAATAAATATATTTTTAGTTTGGGTCAATTGGTATTTGGTCTCTATCTATGTCCAATAATAGTCCAAGTCTCAGTCCAATACAGTCCATATAATAGTACGGTCCTAATCCTAATTTTTGTCCAAATAATATATATCAGTCATATCTGTCTTATTATTTTTAGTGTCAATTAATAATTAATATGAGAGTCAACAATAAATAAATAAAGTGATCGTCCCTTTTGGGTCGTCTATAAATAAATTATGAGACCCGTGTCCGGGACCCACTTTAATTGGGTCTTTTAGTTCGGTTAGAGTCAATGGGACTCGGCATATACGACTTACACGAAGAATGCCTACTCCCACGCTCCACACGCGAACCGTGACACCAATTTAGTCCAGGTTAAATTATATTAAAATTTATTTAATATTTATTAAGTTTTAAATTTTAAGTCTAAATTAATTAAGGGGTCAAATTTTGATATGTCTATTAATTAAGCGGGGTTTTATTTTCTAATAAAAAGATTTTAATATCCAAAATCCTAATCCTAGTACATATGAAAATGTCACTTTGTTACTTTGCTTCTTCCCCCACTGACGCTCTGACCCAACAGTATGTACTTAAAAATAATATTTTATTTTATTTTTTTAAAATTTTATTTTTTGTTTCTCTTTGTTTCGACGCTACCCCAATAGGAGGAAAAAGAACCAAATCTCCATAACCAAAACGTGGCTTCTTAATCAAATTGTGACTTCGATTCTTAATATTTTTTGAAAATTCAAAATGCATGATGACTATCACGACACCGACTACGAATCCCACCACAAAAACGACACGATTTGACGTAGTTTTGACTTGTTATACTCGTTTGAACAACATATATACACAAAAACTTAAAACATATATTTAGCTCAAATGATCTCAAACTTTTCGTCTCAAAACCTTATGTTACTCATATATGATGCATTCACATTCGAAAATATAATTTTGCTTATGATTTCAATGTACCCGTTTAGCCATTTTTGTAGAAGGTTGTGATTTCATGTAAAAAGCTTGATTATTAGTTGTAAGAAATGATTTGTGCAAGTACAAGTAATGACATATTAAAGATAATACCACAAAGATTTAGAGGCTTACAAAGCTCCTCACGAGTGAAAAAATCGAACCACAAATCGAACGACGGAAACCCTAACCAAAAGTTTACTCGAAACCCTAATTCGCCTTAAACCCGAAAGATAAAACAAATTTGATACCAAAATCATCCTAGCTCAAACCCACCTATCAACTCGACCCGCGTGAAAGCTTAGCTTCGCTTCCATTCATCATTTTATGCTTCGGTATGATGTTTGCAAATTTTATATTTGTAAGTGATTTGTTTTTGTAGATTGCTAAGGTGTTTGCAAATTTTCTTGTAGGCTTGTATGAAATGAAAATGGAAGGTGGAAGTTGGAGGTGATGATGATTTCGACAGTGAGAGGGAGATAGAGTAAGAGAATGAAATGTGTTTGAATTGCAAGTGTTATACGTGTGTTTATATAGAAATAATAGGAAGGGTGAGTGAACTTGATAGCTCATGCAAAGTGAGCTTGAGCCATAATAGGAAACATGACAACAAAATAAATTGGAGGAGCTTTGGTGTAACACCCCGAATTTCGGGTCATATGCGGAAGCTCATATGGTGTGCTACTTCATAATATAACAACTCAAGCAATAGAAAACGATTCAAAAGAATCGTTTTTAAATATTATCATTCAAGTTTAACAAATGTTAATAAGTAATTCATAAAATGGTCCCAAATATAAGTTCACAAAAGATTACAAATTTTCCCACTTAAAAGATAATGAATGATTTTTCCACAAAATAGTGAGTCTTTTGCAACTTTATTTTTCGCAAGCATCCGAATCCCTCTTTCTCCATTACCTTCAAGGACCTGAGATAAAACATGCTAAATTTGTCAACAAAAGTTGAGTGAATATATAGAGTTTAATATAAACCATACCGAACACAAGTATATTTTAAAACCATCAACCATAACCATGTGGATCAAACAAAGTTACTAAGATTTATTATAAGTATTATGACATTGAAACGTTACCATAATATTTGCCCAGTATACACCTCGCTAAGTGCATTTTATACTCTCACACATATATCCCATAATTAGGCCTCAATGTGCCTCAACGATAGCTAGTCGTCATAGGACGGGAGGAGGTCGGTCCTCCCGAATAGTACTATTCCATGTATAAGCGCCTACCATTACTCGGTAGCTAACAATTCATGATATATATTGGGACTTTCATTCAGCGAATAAGCAACTTATAATAATCAAGGCATCTATATCGGGTCCCTTGTGTTCTATTTTTAAAACAAGCATGTTATCTCCCTCGCGGGGTTTGTAAAATCATCTTTAATAATTTAGAAGCGAGGCTATAGACTCACCTTAGTGCGATACAACGGATGAACGAACCGGACTGTAGAGAAATGAAAAAGTTATACCAAGGACTATCCGCGACCTACAAACGTGATCACGGCCTTAAATACGCGTTTTATGAATACGTAAAACTATGATGCACAAATGTTCCATATGATGCAATACATAAGCTACATTGCCCCATTAAATAAGCTAAGGTGTAACCATATCCAATATAGTTTACAACCTGCATTTACATCCCAACTTATAATTCTAAATCCCCATTCAATCATTTTCTTTTGGTTTGCACAACAAAACACTACAAGTTTAAGATAACTCTAGACGTAAAAGTCATAAAAACATTCCCGACAAGGCTGACTTGGGGAGGGCATATCTCTCAAACCATAAAGCCATTGACCTTGTGGTTTTTACCACTGGAAAGGTCTTGAAATCTAGTTTCTAGAACAATTGGCTAATCAACCTGAAGGTTTACCTATTTTTCTAAATGTTCAAAATACCAACAGTGAGCAAGTTTAAAGTTTGGTGAAAAACTGTTTTAGTCCACCATCATGGGAGTGGTTCTACCAAACCATGAAGGCTATAAACATGAGGTTTTCTCCCCTGGAAAGCCTCATGAATCTAGTTTTCAAAATGTACAACCAATCATTTTTATTCATTACCAAACCACAGCAACCTAGTTTTTAATAATAAGTGGTCAAATCAGATTTTTCATCCCAAAGTTTACTCTACCGTTTTGACCATAAATCACAATCCGTGATAGTAATAGACGCAAGGTCAGCGGCCATGTTTAAGTTATGATGTCTACTAAATCTACAATTTGTAAAAGGTATACTTTATAGTTCAAAAATATGAAGTAAAAGTCCGTTCAAAACTGTTGGTCCAGAATTTAGTCTTTATCGTAATTTGGCTATATCTTGCTCAATATTTGGATTCATTAGGTGATTTTGCCGCCAAAATCACCACAAAACATTTGTCTACAGGTCTAGGGTGAAAAATCAATATGTTCACTTTTTGATTTTCTGGAAAAACCCACTATTCACAGCCCACGAATTTTATAATTTTTCTTTCTTGTTTTTAGCTAGTTATCCATATATTTAATCAAGATTTATGCATGCATCAAGTTTATAATTTCTTTATAAAACAAATTTTTAATGCACATTTATATATATATATATATATATATATATATATATATATATATATATATATATATATATATATATATATATATATATATATATATATATATATATATATATATATATATATATATATATATATATATATATATATATATATATATATATATATATATATATATATATATATATATATATATATATATATATATATATATATATATATATATATATATATATATATATATATATATATATATATCAAATCAAATCAAATCAAAAACCCCTATATAGGAAGGATGGTGAAACAATTCCTTAAATACGAAATTCTATAAAAATGACACATGTAATTCATTAAAAGGTTTCCATAAAATGCTTCAAAAATAAAATAGGAATTACAAATGATGCCTTAAATACAAAATTCTATAAAAAATATATATAGGAATTACAAATGATGCATTAAATACAAAATTCTATAAAAATATATAAGGAATGATGGTGAAACAATGCCTTAAATACAAAATTATATAAAAATGATTCCATAAAATGCTTCAAAAATAAAATAGGAATTACAAATAATGCCTTAAATAAAAAATTCTATAAAAAATATATATAGGAATAACAAATGATGCCTTAAATACAAAATTATATAAAATATATATGGAATGATGGTGAAACAATGCCTTGAATACAGAATTCTATAAAAATGATTCCATAAAATGCTTTAAAAATAAAATAGGAATTACAAATGATGCCTTAAGTATAAAAGTCTATAAAAATACATATAGGAATTACAAATGATGCCTTAAATACAAAATTCTTTAAAAATATATAAGGAATGATGGTGAAACAGAGCCTTAAATACAAAAATCTATAAAAATGATTCCATAAAATGCTTCAAAAATAAAATAGGAATTACAAATGATGCCTTAAATAAAAAATTCAATAAAAATATATATAGGAATTAAAAATGATGCCTTAAATACAAAATCCTATAAAAATATATAAGAAAGGATGATGAAACAATGCCTTAAATACAAAATTCTATAAAAATAGTTCCATACAATACTTCAAAAATAAAATAGGAATTACAAATGATGCCTTAAATTCAAAATTCTATAAAAATATAAATAGGAATTACAAATGATGCCTTAAATACAAAATTATATAAAAATATATAAGGACGGATGGTGAAATAATGCCTTAAATACAAAATTCTATAAAAATGATTCCATAAAATGCTTCAAAAATAAAATAGGAATTACAAATGATGCCTTAAATAAAAAATTCTATAAAAAATATATAAATTACAAATGATGCCTTAAATACAAAATTTATAAAAATATATATGGAATGATGGTGAAACAATGCCTTAAATACAAAATTCTATAAAATGATGCCATAAAATGCTTCAAAAATAAAATAGGAATTACAAATGATGCCTTAAATATACAATTCTATAAAAATACATATAGGAATTACAAATGATGCCTTAAATACAAAATTATTTAAACATATATAAGGAGTGATGGTGAAACAATGCCTTAAATACAAAATTCTATAAAAATTATTCCATAAAATGCTTCAAAAACAATATAGGAATTACAAATGATGCCTTAAATACAAAATTCTATAAAAATATATTTATGAATTAAAAATGATGCCTTAAATACAAAATTATATAAACATATATATGGAAGGATGGTGAAATAATGCCTTAAATACAAAATTCTATAAAAATGATTCCATAAAATGCTTCAAAAATAAAATAGAAAATACAAATGATGACTTAAATACAAAATTCTATACAAATATATATAGGAATTATAGATGATGCCTTAAGTACAAAATTCTATAAAAATAAATATGGAAGGATGGTGAAAAAATGCCTAAAATACAAAATTCTATAAAAATAATTCGATAAAATGCTTCAAAAATAAAATAGGAATTACAATGATGCCTTAAATACAAAATTCTATAAAAATATATATATACGAATTACAAATGATGCCTTAAATGCAAAATTCTATAAAAATATATACAGAATGATGGTGAAACAATGCCTTAAATACAAATTTCTATAAAAATGATTTCATAAAATGCTTCAAAAATAATATAGGAATTACAAATGATGCCTTAAATACAAAATTCTATAAAAATATATATAGGAATTACAAATGATGTCTTAAATACAAAATTCTATAAAAATATATATGGAAGGATGATGAAACAATGTCTTAAATACAAAATTCTATAAAAATATATATGGAAGGATGATGAAACAATGTCTTAAATACAAATTTCTATAAAAATGATTCCATAAAATGCTTCAAAAATAATATAGGAATTACAAATGATGCCTTAAATATAAAATTCTATAAAAATATATATAGGAATTACAAATTATGCCATAAATATAAAATTCTAATAATATATATAAGGAAGGATGGTTAAACAATGCCTTAAATACAAAATTCTATAAAAATATACAACAATAATATTAATTTCAAAAAAATTAATGTAAAAACGTTATTCATAGCATTAACATATACAAAATTTATTACCTCGTAAAATTCAAAAATACATAAAATAATTATACAATATTATTAAAATTCTAAAAAAATTTAATGTAACAAACTTATTCATACCGTTAACATATGCAAATTTAATTAACTCATAATATTCATAAATAAATAAAATATCTTAAAGTACATTATTTTTGTGTATTCTATGCTACATTATTAAAATATCAATGCCATAACTAACACTGCATATACTAAACTTCTAATACAAACACACATAAATTCAATTTTCATTAGAAAAATATATACATAAACCTAGCCCGTCCACAGGACGGGTCTAAAGGCTAGTATATATATATATATATATATATATATATATATATATATATATATATATATATATATATATATATATATATATATATATTCATATGAAATTAAAAGAAATCCAAGTATGATAGGTTTTATATTATACCTTTAAAAATGAAGACTAGTTGGTTAGATCAACCAACAACCAAAAAGGATTGAAATCTTCAACCCAATATAGCTTCTTCACTCTAAACCACCACTAAAAACCTCCTATATATGAAGTGATTCTTGATTTTCAAAGTATCCTCCAACTTCAGCCCCAATAATAAGCAAAAACAAGCTTAAAACACCTTTTAAGTGTTTCCAAATGCACACAAACGCACTAGGTAGTCATATTCACTAGTGTACTTATGTATTTAATCTTCAAAAGGTTTATAAATTTGGTGTTTGTTGCTGTTTTGAGCAGCCACAAAGAAGGACAAGAGAGAGTTTTTAGTAAATTTTTACTTGTGTTAAAAGTGTGTGTGTGTGAGGAGGTTATAGAAAAATGGAGTATAAACATTAACTAGCCAACCAAATGATCAATCCAACAATGGCCTTGTGCCCTTGTTTAGTCTGCCCCAATGGGGGTTTAGATTAGTGCTAATATTATTTTTTTTTTGTTTTTTTGTATGTATAATGTTGGGCTTAAGTGTGCTAAAAGCCTCGATTTGCGGGACGGCCTAAAAACGTAAATTTTTCCCGTAATCGTAAAAATAGTCCCGGAATATGAAAAATGAAACAAATATTATGAAATTACTTTTATGGCATTCTAATGATATTATATTGATGCCTAAAGTTGAATTCTTCCGGTTCGTCGTGAATTACGCGTTTACGCACTAGGGTTCCCGTTTTCTCGTAAATTTCAAGTAAATTCTTCAAAATGAAAATTATAACTTATAAAAATATAAATCGAGAATAAATAATGACCTGAAATTCACAGATTGTCACAGCATCTCCATCTAACAAGGATCTTCGTCCCTGAAGATCAATTCGACTTAGAGTCCGGCTTCCTGTTGAAGTTGAACAGATGCGGATATTTCTTCCACATTTGATCTTCACGTTCCCAAGTAAATTCCGGCCCACGCCTTGAGTTCTATCGGACCTTGACAATAGGGATCCGGCTTTGCTTTAATTGCTTCACCTCCCTATCCATGATCTCGACGGGTTCCTCGATGAAGTGCAGCTTGTCATCGATCTTAACTTCATCCATTGGGATAATGAGGTCTTCATCGGACAAACATTTCTTTAGGTTGACACGTGAAAAGTATTATGGATTCCTTGCAGCTCCCGAGGTAATTCAAGTTTATATGCTACTGGACCCACTCTTGATATGATCTCAAATGGTCCAATATAGCGGGGACTTAACTTCCCACGCTTCCCAAAGCGTATAACGCCTTTCCATGGTGATACTTTTAGCATAACCTTGTCACCTACCTCGAATTCCAAAGGTTTTCGTCTCACATCGGCATAACTTTTCTGTCTACTACGAGCGGCTAACAAACGATTTCTGATTTGCACAATCATTTCGGTAGTCTCGCGAATCAATTCTGGTCCGATGAGTTGGGCATCCCCAACTTCACTAAAACATACCGGCGATCGACATTTTCTTCCGTAAAGAGCCTCGAAAGGTGCAGCTTTAATGCTAGCATGATAACTATTATTGTAGGAGAATTCTGCTAATGGTAAGTGCTTATCCCAACTACTACCAAAGTCAATCACACAAGCGCGCAACATGTCTTCTAATGTTTGAATTTTCCTTTCACTTTGCCCATCAGTTTGAGGATGATAAGCAGTGCTCATATCCAGATTAGTCCCCAATGATTTTTGAAGTGATCCACAAAATTTTGATGCGAAACGACTGTCACGGTCTGAGATAATAAATATAGGCACACCGTGTTTACAAACAATTTCCTCTAAGTAAATAAGGGAGAGTTTCTCCAACTTGAATTTTTCATTTATCGGGATAAAGTGGGCTGATTTGGTCAATCGGTCCACAATCACCCAAATAGAATCAAAACCGGATGGGGTCCATGGAAGCTTAGTAACAAAGTCCATGGTAATACGTTCCCATTTCCAAATAGGAACCTCCGGTTGCTGAAGCAGTCCAGATGGCTTTTGGTATTCAGCCTTGACCTTAGCACATGTCAAGCACTTGCTAACATAAGTTGAAATATCCGCCTTCATGTTCGGCCACGAGTACAACTTCTTCAAATCATGATACATTTTATCCGATCCGGGATGGATGGAATACTTGGACTTGTGAGATTCCAACATGATTAGATCCCTCAATCCTCCAAATAATGGTAACCATACTCGTCCCCTTAAACATTTTGTACCATCAGACCTAATTTCAAAGGGTTCACCTTCACCATGAAAGTTTTCAGATTTAATATTTTCTGCCTTGATAGCTTCCGCTTGTGCCTTTCGAATTTGTTCCGTTAAATTATTATTTACCGTTACTACTAAAGCACGCACTCGGAGAGGTTTATCCCTTTCCTTCTTGCTTAACGCGTCGGCTACCACATTTGCTTTTCCAGCGTGGTAACGAATGGTACAATCGTAATCACTTAAAAGCTCTATCCATCTATGTTGCCTCATGTTTAGCTCTTTTTGATCCATGATATACTGTAGACTCTTATGGTCGGTGGATACCGTACATTTAGTGTCATACAAATAATGTCTCCAAATGCGAAGAGCAAAGACCACCGCGCCCGATTCCAAGTCATGGGTGGTGTATTTTTCTTCGTTCTTCCTAAGTTGCCTAGAGCATACGCAATGACCTTTTCCCGTTGCATTAAAACAACCCCAAATCCCTTTAGAGATGCATCGCAACAGACAACGAAATCCTCGCTGCCCTCAGGAAGTGATAAGATCGGCGCACTACACAATTTAAGTTTCAGCGTTTGAAATGCCTCCTCTTCATCGTCACCCCATACGTACGGCTTATTTTTTTGAGTAAGCTTCGTTAATGGCTTAGATATTAACGAAAACCCCTCAATAAACCTTCTGTAGTAACCGGCCAAACCCAAAAATTACCGCACTTCAGTTGCAGTAGTAGGTGCAACCCAATTTTTAATGGCTTCGATTTTTGCGGGATCGACGTGAACTCCATTGTTATCAATCACGTGACCAAAAAATTGTACGGATTCAATCCAAAAATCACATTTTGAAAACTTTGCATACAACTTTTCGTTCCTTAGCAACTCCAAGATAGTCTTCAAGTGTTTGCCATGTTCCTCTTTATTCTTGGAATAAATTAGAATATCATCAATGAACACGATCAAGAATTTATCAAGATATGGCTTGCACACACGGTTCATTAAATCCATGAACACCGCCGGTGCATTGGTCAATCCAAACGGCATCACCTGAAACTCGTAATGTCCATAACGAGTTCTAAAGGCTGTATTTGGAATATCCTCCTCGCGAATGCGAAGTTGATGGTAACCGGACCGCAGATCAATTTTTGAATAAACACTAGAACCTTGTAACTGATCAAATAAGTCCTCGATCCTTGGTAAAGGGTATCGGTTCTTGATAGTTAATTTATTCAGCTCTCGCTAGTCGATGCACATGCGAAACGACCCATCTTTCTTTTTCACAAATAATACCGGAGCTCCCCATGGCGACGAGCTTGGTCGAATAAAGCCTTTCCCAGATAACTCTTGCAATTGCTCCGATAATTCTTTCATTTCGGATGGTGCTAAACGGTATGGCGCACGCGCCACAGGTGCAGCACCAGGAATAAGATCAATACGAAAATCTATTTGCCTTGGTGGCGGAAGTTCGGGCAGTTCATCAGGAAATACATCAGGAAAATTACGCACGACAGGAACATCATCAATTTGTTTCTTTTCAGAATCAACTTTGGTTAACTGAGCTAAAAATAATTCACAACCTCTTTCAATGTATTTTCGGGCCTTAATACATGATACGATCTTTAATCTAGAATTATTCTTGTCACCCTCGATAACCAAGGTTTTGCCATTCAAGGGAATCCTAACCTTTTTCTCACCACACAAGATAGATGCGTTATACCGAGACAACCAATCCATCCCAATTATAACATCAAAACTTCCTAGTTCTATTATCAAAGATCGATTTGGAAGGAATGGTTCAATAGATTTAGAGTACACCCTTTTAGGATGCTATTGGTACTTATTATTTTTCCATCGGCCAATTCAATTTCATATTGAACATCTAACTCAACGGGATCAATATCAATAAGGGCGCTAAAATTCGTAGATACAAAACTCTTATCGGCACCCGAATCAAACAGAGTAGAAGCATAACGATTGTTGAGTAAGAACGTACCAGTAACAACTTTCGGGTCTTGTTGAGCCTCAGCAGCTTTCAACTGAAAAGCAGCACCACGGTTATTTCCACCCTGGCCACCCTTGTTCAGCTTCGGGCAATCCTTTTTCATATGACCCTTTTCGTTGCAGTTGAAGCAAGTCACATTTTTGCCAAGATCCCGACATTTATTAGCCTTATGTCCCAACTTACCACAACTATCACACTTCCAACAATCCCCAGCATGCTTCTTATTTTTACAATTTGGATAAGCATCCTTGTTGTTTGGTGTAGCATTAACCATAGCAGTTGCATTGGCTCTCTTCTGGTTTTGTTGACGGTTATGGTCGCGTTTTTTGTCACTGCTACCACCACGGTCTCCATCAACCTTTCTCTTCTCACCAAATGTAAGCTTATCAGCTTTATCTTGAATAATTTGTCCCATGAGCTGATAAGCCATGCAGACTGCCTTATCGATGTCAGCCGGTTCAGATGAAGTCACATCACCACGGATGTTCTTAGTTAGACCACGAATGTATTGTTCCACCTTAACATGTTCAGGTTCCACCATTCTTGGGCATAGAAATGCCAAATCGTGAAAACGGTTGGTATACCCATCAATGTCAGTCCCCTTTAGCCTTAGGTTGTACAATTCTTGCTCCAACCTTTGAATCACACTGCGAGGACAGAATTCCTCAGTCATCCACCTCCTTACCACAGCCCATGGTGTTTCATAGGCAGCATCAATACCCATAAAGGAAAGTCTCCCATTCCACCAAGTCAAGGCATGACCATGAAGAGTAGCTGTTGCAAATTTAACCTTATCAGCTTCAACACAGTTACTTATCCGGAAGACAGATTCCAGCTTCTCAAACCACTGGCACAACCCTACAGCACCTTCAGTTCCTTTAAAAGTTTGTGGTTTACACTTCATAAATGTAGTGTAATCACAACCTCTTAATACAGGTCCATTAGGTAAGTTTGCACCACCAGTATTTGCCCCTATTCCACCATTACCAGCACCATTAGTCCCAGTACCATCAGTTCCACCACCTGAACCGCCAGCACTACCAGAACCGCCAGCTCCGTCACCAGAACCGCCAGCCCCTCCAGAACCGCTAGCTCCTCTAGAACCGCCAACTCCGTCACCGGAACCGCCAGCCCCACCAGAACCGCCAGCTCCTCTAGAACCGCCAGCTCCGTCACCGGAACCGCCAGCCCTACCAGAACCGCCAGCTCCTCCAGAACCTCCAGCACCTCCCAAACCACCGGCCCCATTGGTAAAATTTGCCATAAATTCTGTCATAGCCGCTGCAACTTGCTCACTGATAATTGTGCGCATTTGTGCCTCAGTCATAGTCTTTGGTGGCATGATTATGTTACAATACAAATCAGATCATAATGAGTATTCATTTAATGATTGTATTAGATAACATAAGAAATAAGAATTTTATAAGGGTTAAAGAATATAGAATGGAATAAAGATTATGAACTAATTAATTTAATAATTAATTGATCGAGAAGAAATCGAAACAGAAGCACGAAATTTTATTTTATTTTACATACCGAGCAATCATATTTTTACTTATGTAAAACACCATATGTTTAAGCCCATGTATTTATAAACCTTTATTTCCATAGGTCGACCAAACCTATGCAAATAAGTTTTCATAAATAAATGGTTCAATAATTTATAATTCCCTTGTTCAAATAAATGGTCAATTTATTTCTACAAGATAACGATAAATCACCTTATTTAAGCATTATTAGTTCATCACAAAAAAATATATATATATCAATACACAAGGAATAGGCAACAATAATAGCACGATATAGGAATTTTTGAAACAAAAGATCATCATTTCATTAATCACTTAACAAATACAAGTTGCATAGTCATACATTAAAGATCGTCGTCCTTTAATGACATACAACTCCAAAAGATAAGTGCTACTAACTGATGTCACAGTTTAGTTAGTGATTACAAAAGATATTAGAATGATGATCTAAGAAATTTAAGAGTCAGGAGGTGATCCAGGTGGCTTGGAAGGGCCCTCGGTCTCATCAGAAGGTGATGTCTTTGCTTTCTTCCTAGAGCCCTCGGTATCTTCCACATTTGGTGGCTCGGGAACATACCCCTTTGCAACCATTGCGGAGAAGAAGTTTCCATTCCACATTCGCTGATCGTGCAACTCTCTTTCAACCCTCTCGCGATCCCTACGAGCCATTTCAAGCCTAATTTCATTTTCTTCCAATTTCTTTTTCAAAACCGCATTTTCACCACTTTCCAAAGCACACAACTTTTTAAGAACATTTTCCAACACGCGCCCATTTTCCTTTAGATCAAGGTCGAGCAACATTCTCTCTTTTTCCCTAATATTAATTTTTGAGTTAAGGAGAGCTACCTGAGTTCGGCATGTTCCCAATTCGGCTTCAGTCAATCTTAGGCGTTTAATTGTAGCCTCCAAGTCACGCCTTATGATCCATGGCTTAAGTCCACTCGTGTGAAGTGGATCACGAGCATTAGAGGATTCTCCCCTCTCATAGAAACACCTTGGAAAAGTACGGACAACAGGAGGTCTTTGAGAACGAGCTGCAACCCTTATCTCGGGTATGATTTCGGCACCCTCGATATTAGGATCAGATTCGGGCTCGGCACGATCGGCCAATGGTGGAAGCTCTTGGTCATCCACCCCATCATAAGG